>CBVK0100364643.1:0-12630 GCA_900067695.1 Picea abies
TTATCAGATCCACTATTATAGGAAACCGTTGCGTGTGTATCAAGCTATAAATAATGTAATCGTTTTCTTGATTAATAAGACGAATTACGCTGAGTTCTATCTCTGTTCTGTAGTTTTATTTATTTGTTTTATCATTTTAGGGAAATGCCACTAAGAACCACACACCACATGACACTGACAAGTGTTTTATCAACTATGATATTGAGCTCTTAATAGACCAACCTAGTCTAATGGTATTCATTATTTTGATAATAATTATAGTATAAATTAATATAATTTATATAGTTAATAATAATGTAATAATTTTATAATATAATTTTTCCTTAATATTTAGTTAAATCATTTTCATTTATAAATATATGTTAATTTTTTCAATAATAAAGAAAATTGATTTTATTATAATTAAAATATTTGAACATAATTTTATATTTAATATTTTTAATTTTTATAAAAATATTTTGATTAAAAATATTTCTGTGGTTGGAGTTTTCATGATTGGTCGGAAAAGCCACAGTTTGGTCAATAGAGTGTCGACGTTTTGGATCCAAATCAGGATCCAAATCTTCTCATTATCTTAACCCAGGCTCATTGTCCTGAAGATGGATCCAAATCTTCTCATTATCTTAACCCAGGCTCATTGTCCTGAAGATGGATCCTGATTTGGATCCTAAACGTCCACACTCTATTGACCAAACTGTGGCTTTTCCGACCAATCATGAAAAATATTTTATTAATTTAATATGTTAAATTTTTTAACAATAAATCAAATTAATTTTATTATAATTAAAATATTTTAACATAATTTAATATTTAATATTTTTAATTCTTATAAAAATATTTTATTAACTTAATATTAATATTATGTTTAGATTAATTATACATTTTTTAAATTCTTATAGAAATATTTTATTAACTTAATATTATGTTTTGATTAATTATATATTTTGATTTGTTCATGTTATGTTATAGTAGTGAAAGCTATGTACATTAAAGTTAGAGAAATTAAATTAATCATCAAAGATATTAAAACTATATCTCCTATTTTAAAGTTTAGACATTATGAGTATTATGTGTCAAATGCATACTAGTGACTAGAGTTGGAATGTACTATGATAAGATTGATCACTATGATCAAAATTAAAGTGGATAGCAAAAATTAATAGTTTTGATATTTTCTTGTTTGGTAGTTAATTACACTTTTTCCACTACTTATAACTTGAACATAGATGAGAAGGATATGATGTGTGTCTAGAATGCTTATCATGGTTAGAAGGTAATAAATGTCCAGAACTAACTACTTTTTCAAAAAACTTTGCCTCTCTACCACAAGGTTTAACATTGGCAAAAGATTCTACCTAGTGGTACAATGTAATAAATGTGCTAAGATTCTATAAACTCTATACTTTTTCAAAAACCTTTGCCTCTCTACCACAAGGTTAGATTCCACCTAGTGGTACAATGTGATAAATGTGCTAAGATTCTATAAACTCTATGTCATGTTAGAAATTGCAGTATGGATTTAGTGAACATGATTAGCAATGTGATGACTTTAGATATGGGTATTGAGATGATTCCTAGGAGGGTAACACATATTTCATTAAATTTGGAAATATTCTATTACATGGACTTCATCAACACTAATTTTTTTTTATAAATCCTTAATATATTCCATGGAGGAAGTCAATCTATTGAGATTCCTAGTGTTGACTGAAGTAAGTGAGTGGTATATGAGAAGCAATGCCAGGTGTAGGCAGTGGAAGCAAGGGTCTTTGAAGAGAAGTACCCAAGAAATGGATATCAATATCTCCTCATTGTAAATTCTACAAAACCATTGTAATAGTGCCAACCAACAATAAAAAAATCAACCATGGATGAACATTACTTTCACCAAAAGGGGGAGAAAATGATACGAATTTTAAATGCATAAGAGAGATGTTGAAACACATTTTTCAAGGTTTTTAGTTGAACTTTGTATATGTCCCCATTTTTTATTATTATTAATGATTAACGTTAATTAATGTAACTACAAATAAATTATCAAAGTTGAGATATAAATTTTCAAGTTTAATAATGTATTTAAAGTCATTCATTTGTGACTCATCTCCCATGAGTTTGAATAACTCACTTAGGACTCGTTATTAATTAATTTTAATTATTTTTGTAATAAATATAAGGAATTTTTTTTCAAAAATACATATCACATTTATACATGTATTAATGCATATAATTAAATAAAATTCAATAAATAGTTGTGTGTCTTGTTGGATTATACTAAATGATTTCAATTACTAATAATTGATTTAAGAATACAAATTTACAAAATTTTATGGATGGGGAAATCAAATGTCATAGGGTGAAAAAGTTCAAAGACATCTATTTATTGTTGATTTTTTTTTAATAAGCAAGGTTTAAGCATGAAGTTCATTCCTTTTCTATCATTTAACTTAAACCATAAACAATTATGTTGCAGCAACCAAGATCATAAGAAGAAACACCATGCACAAGAACACAAGAAGTATCCTGGGAAACCCTTCTCAACAAGNNCTGGGAAACCCTTCTCAACAAGGGAAGAAAACCCAGCCAAATCCTTTGCTGTATTCTTCAAGAGAAATACCTTCACCACCAAGAAAAACTAGCACACAAGAGGGTGCTTTCAAACCCTAGAAGACTAACGCCCAAGAGAGGTGTGGACGTTTCCCAAGAAAATGTACTTGCTGAAATTTCCAAACTCACACAAAAGATATGATACCTCAATGGGGAATTTACCTTTACTTATATTAGACTTGACCTGTCAACAAAAGTTTTTATTGACACAGTAAGGCTGACCTCTCTATCTCATAATATAATTAATATTAACCATATTAATTATCTTTTATATTAATTATCAATCACATTAACGTGGGGCCGACCTGTACCCTTTACATTACAAGTAGGGTTATAGGCAAGTCTGACTCTTGAACAATATAGCAAGGGATCTCATACACCCACTAGTGCTCAGCCACTAGGGGCACATCCATAGGGATGCCCATATCTCTGACTCACTGCATTACACAGAAGAACCACTCTCACTAGTGCTCAGCCACTAGGATCACATTCACTTGTGCTCGTCCACAGGCACATCCACTCAACAGATCTTCTTTCCCACTGCATTACACAGGAGAGTCATCTGGAGTTCATCAACAACTCTCTGCTCATAAGAGTCTAATACATCATCTTCATCTCTGTCTCATGACGATGCACCCAGCTCTTTGGGAATTCACACGTTCACCTTGTGCGAAGTTGTATGCACGTCCAACTCTGCAGATCTCCTTTCTCATTGTGTTACACGGGAGAATCATCTGGAGTTCTTCTCAAATCTCTGTAAGGAGGAGGTCATCTCTACATTCCATCTTTGTCTCAGATAGGAATCACACACCCCTCTCAGGGCTCTCTCTCATGTTTGTGTCCTGGAGAATGTCTCACTTAGCTGTAATCATCAACATTTATGACCCATCTCCAATGAGAAATAGTCAACTTAACACTCATTATCGATTAATTCTGTTTTTTTAAGAAGTACATTTTTATCTACATGAAGTTTTATTTCAAAAATTACATCACATTTATACAACCATATTAATGCATGATATAGGTAAATAGAAGTCATTGTCCTTAAATTGGCTTATATGAGATAATTGCAATTACAAATAATCGATTTAAGAATACATAGTTATAAAAAGTTATGGATTGAGAAATCAAATGCCTTATAATTTAAAAAGTTCTAAGTCATTCATCTATGACCCATCTCTCATTACCATGAATAGTCCACTTAGCATTCATTATTAGGAAATTATAAGTTTTTTTTTGGAAGAAATGCATATTTATTTATATGGAGTTTTATTTCAAAAATTATATATCACATTTATGCACTCATATTAATGCATATAAGAAAATAAAAGTCAACAAATAAATATGTGCCTTGTTGGCTTATATGGGATGATTTCAATTGATTTAAGAATATAAATTTACAAAAAGTTGTGGATAGGAAAATCAAATACTTTAAGGTTTGCATTCATCTATGACACCTCCAATGAGCCTGGATAGTCCACTTAACACTACTTATCGATTAATTCTGTGTTTTTTTTTTAAGAAATGCAACTATATTTACATGGGATTTTATTTCAAAAATTACATATCACATATAGTAATTCATATTAATGCATATAGGAAAATAAAAGTCAATAATAAATGATTTTGTGTGCCAAATTAGAATACCAGAATTTACAAGTCTATGCAAATATTTTTGTCTCTTTAGAGACGATATATAAAACAATTTACAAAAATAAAAGGCTTACCACTGAGATAAATGAACATACAGATCATTTTCTTAAAACAAATTATAATATCTTATGTTAATTTATGTTAGGGCATGGAGGAATCGAACCACCAACCTCCTGTTTGTAAGGCAGGTGCTCTTCCATTGAGCTAGCACCCTTTAAAACATTAGAGAAGATGAATTTTGTTGATTTCCTTATAGTTAAGAAAATAGTCTCCAATCATAATAACTTGATAATGTCTTTGAAAATGATATTAAAAAGAAGTTTAATAAAACTCCATATTTCTTATATATTCAATATAAGATGAAATGATCTCAACATGGAAAGCTTAAGCTAACCATGCATTAAAACATGTTTATAGAAAAGGAAAAGATTATACTAGCCAAAGACAAAGGCAACAAGGAAGGAGCTCACCGGGCTATAACAAAATTATGAAATAAATTCACTTTCAATAAATAAAAATATCCAAACAATAAAATTTAATACAATGGTACCTTATCAAAGGACACTTACGGTTTTAGGCAATCCCTTTAAATAATAATAGTTCTAAGAATGTTACACGAGACTAATATTGCAGTTCAAAACAAAAGTATTCATAAATTGGACTATCTTAAAATTCATTTCCACCTAGTCAATAAAGTGAAGTTACATGGAAAACAATGGATTGTCATCCTTTAAATTTTGCAAAATGTACATGCCATCATTTTGGTAAAGCTTACCAAATATATCAACTATAAAATCATGGTGTGCCATTATATTCTACAAACTTGAAAGCTTCTATCGCAAGTCCAAACTGACAACCATATGCTTCAATCTACAAAATTGCTACCTGCAAACTTTAGTTGATAGTTTAGGCACAGAAAAATAGTTGATAGTTTAGGCACAGAAAAATAACAGTAGACAATGAACATCATAATTTTTTCCAGTTACAACATTAGAGGTTACTCTTTAAAACCTATTATGGATTCTGCATTTGATAAATTAAAAATGCTACAAGATGCCACATCTTGGATTTCTTCCAAGGCCTTGTGCAGAGGAACCAATAGACAACATTCTCTTCTCGGTTCTTTCAATATATATATATATATATATATATATATATATATATGTATAGTTTCTAATGATAAATAAATAAAACAACATCTTTAATTGTCATGTCGACAAAAAAATAGTCATTCTATAGTATATCGCCTAAGAGATTCAATTTGTCAACTAGGAATTCCATTTTGTGTTTTCAAATTTCCCTATTTGTTTTTTCCACACTTCCCTTTCAAATTTCCTGCTAGTGTAATTCTGATGAAAGGTAGAAAACTAGACTATTTCTTAAACCAAAATGGGGAATTTTATAACAAAACTAGTAAAACAAAAAAAAGAATTTTAAATGAGCCCATCCCACCCTACCACAACTCCAAATAAATATTTCCAATCTTAAGTTACAATATGATCAAGTTGCATATGTTCAATTTCGGCACCCAAAACTGAATGGTCAACATTTTATGTTCTCCCCTTGTGTGGTGTTTCTCCAGAACAACCTACATTTCCTCCATATTTACCATTTGATGTAGTTTCTTTACCATTTTTTGAACCCAAAACAAATCTAGTTCTTCATAATTGCGAGGGCCAAATGAGGTCAACTTTTTTAATTTTCTCAACTCTTCTCCTTGAACTCCCCAGTCAACTTTACCAGTCGGAGAGCCCCAATCAGACCATGAATTGGGAATCACATGAGTTCCCATGTCACAAGAACCGTGGCTCTATTTTTTGCTATGGGAAAAAACAACAATTCTTGAATTTAAGGTTGCAACCATATATAGTGATAAGAGAAACCCACATGCATTATGATGTTCCACATCCACACAATGAGGTGGCAATCTACTAAGGGATCCCAACCCATATGAGGAAGATTGGAAAGGTGATTGCATCAAACAATGACCAAGGCCCTATGGTTCTATTGCAGCATGTTGCATATATGTAACTGGCTAAGAAAATGCTTGTGAATTTATGGGAGGTAAGATCTAGCTTTGAATATGCATATATGCATGGACAATCTTGTGAGCTTGCATTTGGGGACTCATCTAAGAAAAGATGGAAAGTTCAAGGACACCTACTTTAGGAGATATTACCTTAGAGGAAAACAAGTCTTCAATATTCATTGGAGCAACAATATTGATCCCATGACTTTGTGGATTTCAAATTTGGAGTGACAATATTGATCCCGTGATCTTAAAATAGCTTGTCATTTTGGATTTCTTTAATGGAAATAACATATCCTATATTGGAAATTGGAGGTTTAAATATAATTAATATTATTCTTTTCCATAGTTTGAAGTGTCTACAGTTGTTTCGGTCACTTAATATAACCAATAAAAAACTCTCGCATTCCTTGGAAGGGTGAAATAAAAAGTTAGTATATGGAATGAGCCTAATGTTACTTCTGGGATACAATCTTGGTGGACTAGAAATTTAAGCTATTGATAAAGAATTTTGCATTCATCTCTCAAAGTGTAGGATCTATACCATGAATTGCACCTAAACTCTTTCATTTCACAATTACTATTGTTAAAAGAATGATTTTAGGTGTGTTTTAACTTTTACTAGTACTTCCAAAGAATTGATGTCAAAATTTTCTAATATTTAAAATGAAATTACAACATACATACTTTATTTTATAAACCTTAAATAAATCTAGAAAAAGAATATTGTAACAGTGACTATGCACAACAAATCTATTGGAAACCAAAATGCACAAAATAACTCATAGCCATTATTTGGTCTCATAAAACATCCATTGATTGATTGATATAATGAGTCATACATTTATATGACATCTAGTTTTTTTGGCTCGATATTGATCTCTCAATTGTATTTTCAATCTTAGATTCAAAGCACAAAACCCATTTCCATAAGAAATCCTTAGGAACTCAAAGGAATATTCACCATAAAAGAAAGATGATATATTGAAATAATACAAAGAAATTTCCTCTTACAATAAAACCCAAGTGTAGAAACAAAACTATGTTCCCTATAGTTTCTTTGAATTCTAAGAAAATTGTGAAAGGAAAGCTAACAACCCCCAGAGAAATGATTACATCCTTGTGCTTGTGCTAGAAGGAAAGCTAACAACCACAACCACTAACTTTCTTTGTAACAAAAGCACAAGCATAGTGCAGATAACAATATTAGGGCACTAACATTTGTTTAGGTGAAATGACCTCCTTGCTTTATCTAGTGACCAACAAGCATGGCTCATCACATAGGGGAATCATGAGTATGGTGAGGGCGTAGCATATTCATACTACTACATGAGCTTGTGCTTAAAGGGAATCTGAGGAAAAAGGAAAACCTTGAGCAATGATTGCATACTTGTTCTTTTTCTTGAAGGAAAACTAGTAACCATTAGATTTCCATCTATGACAAGAACAAATGTAGGGACCACAACAACATCAGATTTGAATACATTTCTTGTTTCATAATTTTGGAACTTATTAGCTTGTTCCATAGGTAATAAATGGGCACACATAAAACCGTAACACTAATCATGGTGATTTTTAGAACAAAAGCACCCTTCGAGCATTGATTGCATCAACTTTGAGTGAGGGGGTCTGGGCCTAGTTGAATCCATCTTAGGTACATTATGCATATACACTTTCAAATAACACCATACGATTCATAAAATATGAAATTGGATCAAAATACCACTATTATATCTATCTCGAATCCTTGTGGTTGTGCCATAATGAAAGCTAGAGACCGCTTTCATTCCTTCTAGTAAAAGAACAAGTGCAAAGCCATCAACAACATCATATTTAATCAAACTTCTTATTGCATCATTGTGAATGTTCTTAGCATATTACATAGCCAATAAAAGGGCACATACAAAGGTAGGACACTAACCATGGTACCTTTTAGGACTAAGGCACCCCCAAAGCATTGATTTCATCCTTGTGCTTGTGCTAGAAAGAAAGGTAGCAACCACTAGCTTTCCATCTAGCACAGGCATAAGTGCATTTTTGGTGACAACACCATAACACTAACCTTGATTAGGGTGAAATCACCTTCATCTAGAGACCAACAAGCATGGCTCATCATGCAGGAGAATAAAAAATAGGGCTAGGGAAAAGCATGTTCATATTGCTACATGGGCTTGTGATAAAAAGGCATGTGAAGACAAAGTAACTCTAAGCAATGGCACATACTTATTCTTGTTCCTAAAGGAAAGCTAGTGATTGCTAGCTTTCCATCTATGACAAGAACAAATGTAGAGCCCACAATAACATTATATTTGAATATATTTATTGTTTCATAATCATGGATCTAAGTTGCTTGTTCCAAAGCCAATACAAGCTTGAAACTCATCTTAAAACCCATCATTCAACACTTAAAAGGCATAGTAGGAGGTACCAACTAGGCATTGATATTGCATACAATGGAACAATACTACTATTCTTTGAGTCTGATTCTAAGCACTCAAAGAAACAACTGGAACCAAAGGCATTGCTTTAAATTCAAAGGTGACAAACCCTTATCATTGTCCCTCAAGATCCAAAATCAACACAAATTTACATTATTTTAATTTTTCAATGTAGGACAATGAGATATCCAATAATTTCAAAATTGAGGTTGTATAATTCACTTGGTTTTAATCATACAATTATAGTTCAACACCTAACCAAAAGAAAGCATTTTCTACTAGAATCACTTATCAAAACAACAAGCATTTGCAAACTAGAGTGGGACTCAAAGACCAAATTATTAAACAAACAAGTTGAAAGGATTGTCCGATCATTTTATAACATACTAGGGTATATAACTTCCCTTCTTGCACAAACACAAGTGGATTTCGAACAACCTCATTCCATTGTGGAGGAAAGCTAATGCATTATAGTTTTCTTGATTACATAAGCACAAATGCATTTTGAACAATATCATTCCATTATGTAGGAAAGCTAGTGTGTGGTAGTATTCCTTCTTACAAAAGCACATGGGCATTTTAAACAACATCATTCCACTGTGGAGGAAAGATAGTGTGTGCTAGCTCTCCTTTTTTTTTTTTTAAGTAAAAAGATGGAACCTGTTATATTACCATAAGCAAACTACAGTAGCTATTTGTGATGCCAGCTGTCCCGCCTAAACAGGAAACTGGGACAGCTGGGCATCCCTTGCCATGTGTTACCCCATTCACAAAATTAATAAAATTAACAGTACATCGTCCTGCCCGAAGGAAACCAAGACTAATAGTCATGAAAATGAAACTGGATGTCATGAATTAGTTCTAAGAAAACTGAGAGCTAACTGGCCCAAAGCCTAGATTATAGAAAAAAAGAAAATTCTAGTCCTAAGCATCATTTAACCTTTGAGCCTGTGTGCTTGTCCTCATCCTCGTGCTGCCGCCATCCTACTGGGATTGTATAGGCCCATGCGCAAGTTGGGCATTGTCTCTTTGGGAGAGTTTTGGAGTGAGCCGCGAAGAGCATGTCGAGTCTCTGGTCCATTCATGTAAGGCGAAAGATCTGGTCATCCAACAGACTACTCACCTCAAAAATGAGATTAAGGTACCCCGAGTCGGCTAAGAGTGGCTACTCCTGGCTTTGTATGTCAATTGACCCCGTGGGAGTGGTCTCATCTACTTCATGATGCGTGTGCACTTGTTGATTGTGTGCTTGCAACACCGCCTCCATGGGTGGTTCAGGAGGAATCTCCTCTTCGACGTAGCAGGTGGGGTAAGGCTCCTCTAAGCTGGTGGCATTGGGACCGGGCCGAATGCGTGCAGGCGGAGGCTTACTATCTAGACCAAATTTCGAAGGCGGGTTCCAGTTATCCAGCACTGTGAACAGAGTGTTCTCGGGGACGCTCTCCAATCCATCCTCCGGAGTAACTTCTTCCACGTACACCATTGGGGGCATTCGTGGTGTTGTTCTCCTTCATCTGGCTGCCATTGCTATGGCTTTCTCAAAATTCTTTTTCCTTTGGCACCGTGATTCAGCCGTGTACCAGGCAGCTCCCCTGCGCGGCTTCCCTCTCTCTCTCTGGGCATGGTGGGGGTCCAGTGGATTACCAGAGTGCTTTCCTGAAAGGTCTCTTTGCTCCAGAACACTAACGAGATCACAAGGTGCTTCCACTGTTCCAGTGGAGTGGAGGAGAAGTTGCGACTGTTCTGTTGTTCCAGTGGAGCGGAGGCTACAAAGAGCGACTGGCACTTTTCTCTGTCGACCTGGACGATGAGAACTAATGCTAACATGACTGCCATAGCCATTAAAGCCTGCTGGTTAGTGCGTTGATGGCTGGTACCCTTCCCTTGCGCAAGGGGCCTCGTCACTTGAATGTGCCTGCTCATATCCATGGCAAGTTAAAGTCGGAGGGGATGTTGGCCGGTAGATGCATTAATACCGCGTCTCGGCCTGATCCCGCATGGCACAATTGCGCGACGTGTCACCCCATCTGGGGATTGAAGGTCTTTAGTGGATAAGGTTTGGCACCGAGTGAAGATCTATGGATCTGGTGAGATGTGGGCTTCCCAGCCAAAGTGTTCCATGCCCGTTTTGACTGCTTCATTTGCTAGGCAATCTGCAACCTTGTTTGCATCCCGTTTCACGTGGGAGGTAGTGATGCTGAGATGGGGTTGTAGGAGGTGACTGAAGTCTTTGAGCAGACCATAGAGTCTCCAACTTGGTGAGATTTTGGCAGGGTTGCATCTGTTGAGAATCTTGGTGGTTAGCCTTATGATGACTTGCGAGTCCCCCTCTAAGATTATCCTTTGGTAGCCTTTGTCCATGGCTGTTTGGAGGCCTCGCAGTAGTCCTATTAGCTTCGCTACAATGTTGGTTGTTTCCCTTAAGAATCACGCATCCAGACCAAGGATTTCGCCACTAGAATTTCCGAGCACTACCCCATATCCTTCTATTCCCGGGTTGCCTTTGGAGGCTCCATCAAAATTTACTTTGATGAAATGTGTTGGAGGGGGAGTCCAGCTGGTTGGACTAGTCGGTTGACACTTATGACTCCTTGGTCTCAGTTGATTATTTAGTATGGGCTGCCAGTTTTGAAGAGTGCATTGTTCCTCTGGGTTGCATTGAAGATCTTCCTCTATCCAAGACTTACTCCTGATTGTTTCTTTGATTAGGGATCTAATTTTCTCCCATGTGGTCTCGGGTAGGGAAGATTGGGAGTGGAATATTCTCTTGTTTCGTTCCTTCCAAATTTGCCAGAGAATAAATCCCGGCAAAAGTTGCCAGATGAGATTTAGTATGGGGTTGTTATAGGTACTGCGATCCCAATTCTCGATTGTGTCATTGATGTTGCTCCGATTTTGGTTGGATTTGCGCATTATTTGCGCTCCTTGGTCCCATATTTGTTGGTTGTACTGACACCTGTTAAAGAGGTGTTCTTTAGTTTCCTCCTGTTGATAGCAAAGGACGCAGAGGGATGGTTCGATGAAGCCTCTTTTTATTAGATTTTCCCACGTTAAGGCTCTATTGTACACCACTAGCCACAAGAAGGTGGATACCTTAGGCCAGAGAGCGAGATTCCAGACTTTACTCCAAATGTACTCCTTTTGTCCCTGGTGATTTTCCTGCAGTAAATAAGCTTCTTTGATGGTGAAGATGCCGGCTGTGAAGTATCCCCACCTCAGGATGTCCGGTCCCTCTCGATAGGGTATTTTCCTACAGATGGCTTGAGATTGCCAGCTCTGCAGATTGAGATTTGGGTCCCGAGCTCTTGGTTTGAGATCTTCCATTGGCACCACTGCTGCTACTGTGTTTGTGGTTTCTAGAGGTCCTTAACCTTTAGGGAGGTATTCTGGTGGAGGGATCTTTTAAGATTGGATAGTTCCTCCATTACGTCCAATGGTTTGAGTTGCTGCCATGAGTCTTGCCAGAACAGGGCACTTTCTCTGTCTCTTATCTCCCAGAAGGCATGATTCTGTACCAGTGTGCAATTCTGCCAAGATGTGTTCCAGTTGTTGGAGCCACATATTTGGTTGTTGCGTCGGATTAGCTGGTCTTCCAGTGTGAGGGGGGCATACTTTCGTTTCCACAATTGTGGCCAGGTGGCTATTGGAGTTTTTAGCCATCTCCACCAGATTTTATCTCCCATTACTTGGTTAAGTTTCCCTGGATCCCGGAGTCCCAATCCTCCTTGACGTTTTGGCATGCAAAGTCTATCCCAATTGACTAGAGCCCATTTCTTATTAGGTTGATGACCGTGCCAGAGAAAGTTTCGCTGAAGGTTTCTGATGGCTCTAATGACTTTTTTGGGAGCAGCCAGAGCGGTGAAGAGATAAGTGGGTAGAGCTTGCAAAACTAACTTAAGGAGTACC
>CBVK0100364645.1:0-12628 GCA_900067695.1 Picea abies
GATTCAAGAGCTTCCCATAACCTTATGCCCAAGATAGTCATGGAAGAACTGGGACTAGAAGTGACGAAGGCCTATCATGATTTGTACTCTTTTGATTCGAGGAGGGTGCAATTTCTGGGAGTCATCAAGGACTTGGTAGTTTCTTTGTTTTATCTGCCCATGAAGATTGTGGTCATGGACATTGTGGTAGCCGACGTTCCTGCCAAGTTTGGCATGCTGTTGTCAAGGTCTTGGATTAAAATACTTGGGGGAATGTTACACATGGATCTCACATATGCCACCATTCCGGTCTTTGGAGGTGAACACAGAAGGTTGTACGAAGAAGCCCAGCTAGCCTATATTGTCAGTGATGAAGCAAATCCCACTAATCCCTCCTCCAACCACAATACCTTGTACGGGTTCGGATGTGTAGTTTTATCCAACTTCAACATTTCCACCATTTCTGTGGATACCAAATTATCAGTGTTCCCCTGTCATTGTTCTTGCAAGAAAACCTAAAAAAACTGTTTCTATGAACTGGCTCTTTTGCTTCTTTCTCTAGTTTTAAGAGAACCTTCCTCATCATGAGGGATTTCCCATATTCCGTTGGTTCTGCCTCAACATTCCTTATTTGAGCTTCATAAATGTGATCTTCTCCACCTCCTTCTTTCTTCTTCCTCTCAGGAAATTCCCAAGACATATGCCCTATCTTTCCACAGGCATAGCATTTCACTTCTCCTCCTATGCCTCTTCCTCTTCCTCGAGAAAAATAGTTTCTTCCACCATATTTTCCACCTCTGGAACTTCCTCCTCTTTGTGTATGACTCTGATACTTTCCATATTCAGGTTTGGGTTTTTCGAACTTCTCTCAGACAGTTCCCTTGCCTCTTCTTGGGCTCTTTCCTTTGCTTCATTGGCTTTGTTTTCTGGACAACTTCTCTTCTACTTTCAGTGCTTCTTAATAAGAATATTCCACCGTTCTCATTTTCATCATACTGAATTATTCCTGAATTTCATATCTCATGCCATTAATATACCTAGAAATGTTTTCCTTGTCACTCTCTCTATGTCCTACTCTGATGTTCAATCTATAAAAATATTCAATGTAATCCTTCACTTAAAATACCTTCTGGATCAATATCTCTAATATCCTAAACATATTAATCTGAGAGTATTTGGGTATGAACTTAGCTTTCAATTTAGCTACCATCCTGTCCCAATTTTTTATTTTTTGTTGACCCTTGTGCCTTCTGTCGACTTGCAATTCATCCCACCATAGCGCTGCATGTCCCTTCCGTCCGGTAACAACATGATTCACCTGATTTTCATCCTAAATATCTTGATAATTGAAGTACTTGTCTAAGGATCTTATCCAATCCAACAACTCCTCAACATTGACGTTTCCTTCATACATCAGGACTTCCGTTTTTTCTCTGGCTCCAATTTTTACAACCGCTTTCAACAAGCATTCCTCTAAAGTGTCTTTTCCTGCAGCTCCTTCAAATTACATTTATTCACTCTTAGCTTCACTAACATCACTAGAATTAGTTTCTCTTCTTTGCGTTGTCTGCATGGCATTCAATCTCCCATGGAATTGCCTCATTTTGCATTCCATGGATGGATTTTCTATAGGTCTCTCTCCATGTCTTTTGGGCGACATAGTTTTGAATTTTTCCTCTCACATAGAGATAAATTTGGGCTCTAATACCACTTGATGAATACCCCACCCTCTCACAGGGTCTATGCAACCTCCCTGTCTAGGATCAATCTAGTAAGGAGATGAAATTATCTCACAGGCTCCCTCCGAGCCCAAAATTTCAATACATAAGTCCTTAAACGTTCTTCTCGAATGAAAATTCACTTCTTTGGGAGTCCCTGAATGATGGAAAGCCATCCGTAGAGACCGAGGGCCCAAACCATGGGCCAAACCTTCAATCATCAAAATTTTCAAGACTTCGGGAACTTTTTATCCCTTTTTATATCTAAATGAAAAACCCACGAACTATTGAACACTAGGTGGCAATATCAACAGTCTTCAATGAGCATCGATATCGACAACTCCAAATCCGTTGTTTCAGACTTCAACAATTTATTTTGATCGAATCAACACAGAAACCACCTACAAAGCACCAATTGTCTAAAATACATATTGAGTGACTTCTAATCCACCACTAGATCGACGGATCCATGCTTCTTTCGCACTCTAGGCTTTGACGATTTATCCATAACTCTTTTACCAATTTCCTGGATTGTCGAAAAGGAAATTACACCAAGTATTAGATCAATGGTCCTCAAGCACTGTTGGATGGGTGGTTCTGATCTATTCTCTTTGGGCTTCAACAATGTTTTTGGTCGTCCACATGATACAACTCTTTATATCTTCCGACGCCGAAATGCCGAAAATCTTATCCTTCCTCCACATGTCCCCTCCCTGATCAACGACGAGGATGATTTCGAGACTTCATATATTTTTCTCCATGTCTACATTNCANGCCATGTCTACACGATGATGAAAATTTACTAAAGTGCCACATCCTCGAACTATGGAATATTTCACCATGCGTCCTCCTCCAATGGACGACTGGGATGGACTCCAGCCTTTGGGTATTTGCACGTCCTCACAACACTGCACTATGTTTTCTCGGGAGTGCTGAACCTCCAGATCTAATACCAGGTGTCCTTCTAGTGATTGATGGGTCATATCAAATATGGGCTTCGGGACTCTGGAGATATCAAACTTCTCTTCTCGCTACTCTCTCGTAGTGTCTATCCTCTAGATATTCTAATATGATGTTGTGTGTCCCTGTTGATAGATGTCCCACATAAACTATCGGGCTTCAGGACTTTGGGGTTCCTCCACTCCTAACTTCTTTCGGAGTGATAGTCCATTAGAGTACACAATTTGCTAACATGTGTCCTCATATTTTGGATGACCACGATTAACTCTGGCCTTCGGGACTTCGATGGTTCTGACTTTTCCACACACAAAATCTCCCGAATGCATGAAGTCCGAAGGACTTCATCGATTAACCCTCGTGCAAATCCTCTTGATGCAATGTATATCCACTCTCCTGCAAACTCGTGAATGGATATTGACCATTGATTTCCACTCTCTGATAACTCCTCCTTTAATATTTGTACCCAACTTCTGCCAAACGTGCAAAGTCTCAATGAGTTACAAGGTTAAACCTCACGCTGGTTCTCTAGATATAAGGGTGAAAAAAGGTCATGGATCCTCCCAAAAAGATCTCAACCGTTCGACTATTGAAACAAGAAAATCCTCTCCTCCTTAAGGATTTTGACCATTATCCTTCCTGATCTTTAAGTCCTTGAGGTATTTTGGACCTCTGATGCACTCCTTGCAACCTTTGAACTTCTGAGAAATTTTTGGACTTAGATATTTTTGAAGAAAATATACTTTACGCACTCCTTGCACTCCTCTCCTCTTAGACTTATTCAACACTTAAACAAATTGTTTTCCTGATGCACTCCTTACACAGGTCTTCTCCAATCTTTTCTCTCCACTGAGAAATTGTGCACTCTTTTCACTTTCAAATGAACAACTATGCACTCCTTCTACTTCAACTTTAAATTCACGTTATCTCTTCTCAGATTATAAGTTTATCTCAACTTGGCCTACACACTTCTTGTGGGAACTATGCACTCCTTACACTAGGAATATCAGAAGATAAACAAGTGAAACTTACAAAAACATCAAAGGTTTCCATGCTTAACCATGAAAAACATATCCATGCATATAAGATACATAAACAGATAAAAAAAAGAGAGCATAAAGAAACATCACATATACTTAAATAATTCAGATGAACACAACACCATACATTTAGAGTAAAATATCTCTGTTTGTATTCATTCAGTAAAATATGTGCATGGAATCATACATCCCTCTGCAACTCTTCATAATCTTTAATACCTCTCCCAGATAATAATCTGCAACAATAACAATAACATTCAACAACCTCATTTGGGCATAAAATACATATATTTATACATTGAGAGGCTTCTAATCCTTCCCTCCAGAATACCTTAGTGTTATCCTATCATATTTAATACATTCATCTACTAAGGAATATTACATTGAACGAAAATTACATTCAGATATGACTTGATACTCAGTATCTATACAACCTTATCTAATAGTTAAAACGATTACAACTTCGACGACCTTATGTGATGGCTCTTTCCTCCAAATATTTAAAAGATTTAAATTACAATCCTTTCAAAACAAAATCATTCACCCTCCTTGTAATTCAAAAACAATTTGAAATATGGACATTGGGTGTTGATTTGTCCTCCACCTGGCTTCTTTAACTACTGATGGTGATTCTCCTACATCAACTTAAAATGAAGATATCTCATAAAAAGACAATGAAATGAAATTCCATGAAATACCCATTTGAGATATTGAATATATATTTCCACACATATGTGGAAAAAGTTACTTAGTTTTCTGAGAAGGGAGAAAAATATCTCTAAATATGGTGGTACACATAGCCTCCTTGGGTCAAATACATGCTGAAATTTAATCGATGATATCTATCAGAACATGAAGCCAAATGAGATTCCGTCAAATACCCATTTGATATATTGAATATATGTTTCAACACATATGTGGAAATATTTCTTTTATTTTCCTAATAAGGGATAAAAATACCATTGAAGATGGTGGTACGCGCGACCTCCTTGTGTCAAATACATGTTGATATTTAATCGATGATATCTCTCAAACTAGGAAGCCAAATGAAATTCAGTGAAATATTCTTTTGCAATATTGAAGATATATTTCCAATGAGGTATGGTAGAGCTTCTAAATTTTTTTTTATAGGTTGCAACACCTCTTTGAAGTTCTCTGAGTGTAGAGTGCCACAAAGGATGCCAAGGGTTTGTAGAGTAGCATGGGATATTGTATAGGTTGTGGAACCTTCGTGGATAACATGGACACCCTGAAAATGTGTTGAAAATGTTGCATACCAATGGATGTAGTGGATCCATTTATATATGTAGTGAATCCATGTATGGATGTAGTGAATGCATGTATGGTTCTTCTTGTAATGGTGAACGAAGATCAGAGGGTAAAAAAAAAATTCCTTGTAGTTCCTATGGACCAACTGTGATTGTTATAGTGTATGGCCTGGAAAATAGATTCTGATAGTACCAAAATGAGGTTGGTGATTTCTGCAAATATTTGAACCTGCAACATGGTTAAAACCCTTGTTCTAATGGAGAGCATACCTACTCTTATACCACTCATCTGGATCTTAGTGGATAAGATCTAGATGATTGAATGGCGAGAGAGGAGGAGCTTCAACATGGCAATATTGCATGAAAAGAAGCATGGAAAAAAACATGTAAATGAATTAATCAGGAGGTGAGGCTGAAATAGGAGCCTCACCTCGAAAACTAATTACTAGTACATCACTCAGATCTAATTAATATATCAATGAACAATATAAAATATGAGAAAATAAAAAATGAGTAACTTGATATTATGAGAAGGCTTGCTAGGCCTTTATATAGAATTAAAAAATGGTCCATTGGACAAATTCAAAAAGAGATCATTAAATGAGTCTCTAAAAATGGTCCATTGGACAAATTCAAAAAGAGATCATTAAATGAGTCTCTATTATTAGTATAATAGATCTAACTACCCACCTAAATATGTAGTGGAAAAGAAAACCTAATACAATAATGGAAAGAGCTCATTAAATCAGTCTCTATTATTATAATAATATATCCAACTATTGAGATAACTAAGTAGGGGAAAATAAAACCCAATACAATAATGGAGAGGTGGGAATCTCCTTGACCCGTATGGGAAACTTGTTATCCCAATTAATTAATGAGCAAGTGGGCATATCCTTGATCCACATGGAAAATCTACTATCTTTATAGCTTTATGACTTTTGCATCGAAATTTATACCATATACCCCCTAAAATTTAGATTAGTTGTACTTATCCAAGAAGGTAGACCAATTTCATTCTTTAGTGACATATTGAATGGGGTAAGAAATAACTACTCCACATATGATGTAGAATTTTATGCAATTTTTCAAGCACCGCGACATTGGAGGCATTATCTAGTTTTGAAGGAGTTTGTGTGATTTATTGATCATATTGCATTAAAATATGTGAACACCCAAAAGAAATTGAACAAAGAACATGCAAAGTGGGTCTCTTTCTTACAAGGTTACACCGTTGTTTTGAAGCACAAATTAGGATGACATAATCAAGTTGCAGATGCTTTGAGTCGGCATATTGTTCTTTTGACAACCATGGAAAATCAAGTAATTGGGTTTGTTGCATTAAAGGATCTCTATGCATATGATAATGATTTTTGGGATATTGTCGAACAATTGAAGAATCCAGTCACTGGGAACATGGATCTTAATCAAGGTGAATATTTTATGCAATATGGATACCTCTTCAAAGGAAAAAAAATGTGCATCCCGATTGGTTCAATGAGCGAAACTATTATGAGAGACATTCACAGTAGTGGTTGGACAGGACATTTTGGAACGGATAAGAAATTATCCTTAATTGAATATAAGTATTACTGGCTGAAGATGAAAACCGATATAACCAGGTATGTGGCATGATGTCAAATTTGTCAAATGTCTAAATGACACTCACAAAACACAGGGTTGTATATGCCAATACTAGTAACCATAGGTCCATGGATAGATATGAGCATGGATTTTGTGTTGGGGATCCCAAACACATAGCGAGGTATTGATTATATTTTTATGGTTGTTGATAGGTTCTCTAAAATGGATCATTTCATTTCTTTCAAGAAAACTATTGATGCATTGTGCGTGGAAGAATTTTGTTTTTTCAGAAGTTGTTAGATTGCATGGGGTTCCAAAAAATATTACCTCTAATAGAGATACTCAATTCTTGGGTCATTTTTGGAGGACTTAATGGAAGAAAATGGGGACTAAATTAGAGTTCAATAGTGCTTATCACCACCAAACAGATGGAAAAATAGAGGTGGTAAATCGGAGTTTGGGAAACCTGTTATGGAACATTGTTGGAGAGAATCCCAAGCAGTGGGGTTTGTCTTTACCTCAAACGGAATTTTCCTACAATAGTTCAGTGAATATTTTAGTGAATTGGAAACCCTATGGGTGTCCTATATTTGGTGTAGCTACCACTTGGGGATAGTATTAGTGATGATGGGGAAGCATTTGCAGAACACATTTAATAGTTTCAACAATAGGTGAGACAAAAATTGCAAGCCAGTAATGAACAAAAGAAAATTATCAAATATGCTCACCAATGATACCAGGTATTCAATGAAGGTTATTTGGTGATGGTTTATTTACTAAAGGAGTGGCTTCCTCGAGGAACCTACCACGAATTGAAGTATAAGGAAACTGTTCCATGCAAGATTCTCAAGAAAATCAATGGAAATTCTTATAAGGTTGATTTACCAGTTAACCTCAATATCTACCCTGTGTTTAACATTTCTTATTTGTATATATTTCATGGGTACTATATGGGTGATGACAAAGAGGTGGAGGTGGATTCGAAACATTCCATTCCAAGCAAGAAAAAGGAAAATATTGTGCATATTTTAGATAACAAGACCCTTCATACTCAACAAGGCCAATACAAACGATATATGGTCCAGTGGGAAGGCGTATCACCAACAGAGAGTATTTGGATTACATAGGGTGACTTACTAAACCTAGATCCCATTAAATGGAAACAGTTTGAAGACATTATCTTGCAGGAGTTGCATTCTTTTCAACTAGAGGAGAATGATGCAGGGATTTTTTGGGGATTTTTTGAGGGTCATAAATTTTGACTTGGTTATCCATTTGGGATGAAATTTTATGGGTTGAAAAGACCCAACCTTGATAAAAAAATGATGTAAAAGGGTATGAAATCTTCAAATTCTGATGACAACTTTATAATTAGGTTTAGGTTTTTACTGTTCTTTTATTGAAAAAAAAGGAAAAAAAGGAAAAATTTGGTAAAACCAACTATAGGGGTTCAAGCATATGTTGCTTCAACAAGTGAATCAAGCTTTCCTTTTTCCTTCTTGTCAATATCAACCTATTGCAATATTTGTGTAACATACTTGTAAATGTGTAGCATAGGAGGTTACACAACAAATTTGTGCAACGATTTAACCAATTGATGATGTCTCATGCCAAAAGGAGATATGATCACATGAGATGGTTTAACATGATATGAATTGACTCTAATTGTATTTGAATGACTCAAATGACCTCTATTAACTAAGTTTGACCAAATCAAATATTTTCATGTGAAAATTTATATGTGCTAACAGAACCCACTCCAATTAGTAAATTTCAAGACCGCCTTAGGCCTGATCACCATGGTATATTTTGAGTGAATTTTCTCCTACATCAGAATCCCAAGGTACAAAAGGTTTCATGATCTCCTGATCATGGGTATTCTATTTTTTGAAGTCCTCTTGGATCCCATACTTTGTTTTGTTTCTACACACTTGCCTTGTTGCCACAAATACCTTTGTCTAACTTTTCTTTGATATTGAACATCGTCAAATGTTTATAGAATCCTTCTTCAATGCTCAACTTTGTCCTTTTTTGTCGCATGTTATTATTGTTATATTTCTGCATATAAAACTTTCATGGAAATTGTATTTCTCAACATCCTTTTCTCATAAAATCATCTTGCTAGTACCTCAATGGTTATGGAATTATGTTCCATATACTCTATACTACTTCCAAATAAAATCTATATGACCTTTGATTCCATTTCTCTATCCTCGTATCTTATATTTTCATCAACTCTTTAAGCATTCTCTCTATTTCTCAGAACATATTTCTACTCATGCATTCTAGGCTCCCATTTATTGAAGATTATCTCAACGTCCTGATGCGGAAAAATTATAGAAATTATTCCTCCTTTCTCATTCTCTTCCTTGTAAATTTCTAAGGAACTTAGATGTCTTCTCCATTCCTCTTTCTTCTCTATGAAATATTGCATTGTTCCAACTCTAGATACTATGCTTCCCTTTGTCCCTACACATGAAATAAATTTATGATAGAAAACAATTTTCCCATTAACCTATAGAGGCTCTTTTGCAGTCATAAAAATGACTTCTAACACCATGAGAATGACTGTTATCATCCTCTGTTGAACTTTATTGTTCTTTGTTGTATGTGTATAGTTTGTTGCCCCATTTGTGCATAACTATTTTGAAATTATTTGTTCTCTTTCAACCTGTTGGCTACACTTATCATCACTTTCTTTGTTGCTTGCATAGAAAGCCTCTCTCTCTTCATATTTTTTCTCTATATACTCCTTTTCATTCTCAACAAACTTATCTCTATCTTCTTGGATGTTTACTTGTCTTGCATTCCTCATGGTCTCCTCTATACCTGTTTTAATATCTTGGACATAATTTTACTTATTAGTCTATTATTTACCATCATCCTCTATGTATCCTTTATTATCTTTAAGATTCTTTTCTCTCAAAATTCCATTATCACCTCTCAAGGAAATTCTCTACTCATCAACTATCAACACATGTTTATTCTCATTAAACAAAATATGAAGAGATAAATCCATTACATCATCCTCTACTTCTTCTTTTCCTATTTCACCATTTTAGGGCAATATGTTGATGTCTTCTTTTGATCCAACCACACATATTCATTCCCCTTTATATTACATTCCATCTCTTAGATTCTGGTATCCTTATTTCCATATTTCTTCCATTTCCTCTTATGGAGTCTGAAAATCCTTCTTGTCTTAATCTTCCCCTAATTTTTTTTGTATGCTCCTTTTCTCTTTCCTTTGTCTTTGTCTCTTTCGTTTTCTCCTTGTTGTATAGGATCTCTTTGCTGATTATTTTTCTCTTTCCTGGTGGAAGCTTCATGACCAATTCCATCATCTTTAGTACCTTCATATACACACTTACATAAATTCTTACTTTTAAAAATATGAGACTCTCTTGTGTCCTTAGATGCCTTTAGCATCCTTTCCTTTTGTTGATTTGAGCAGTCCATGGGACTCTCATTTTCATCATCATATTCTCCAAGTATCAGTCCTTGTTCAGGTTCACAAATGTGAACATATACCTTCCCTTCCATGGATCTCTATCCATACTTAGTTCTAGTAAGTTCTTGCTCTTTCTTCAACGAAGAACTAAACCTGTGTCAAATTTTGTCTCAACTTTCTTGCAAACAATTGCACTATATTCCATTGGACACTCTTCCCTAGCTTCCATCCAAATATCTTTTATTTTTTCATCTATTCATGTAGAAGCATCCTCATCATACCGAGTTATTCTTTTAACTCAACTATTCCTTTATCAAAATCCTCATCACTCATCCTCTTCGTACCAATTTTTGTGGTAGTTTTTCTCATCTTGTTGTGCATTCCTTTTGAACCCTTCCTTTGATTATCTCTTATAATATTCATTTTTTCCTTTTTGATATTCTCCATCTTCAACAATGATTTGAAAATAGCCTCTATAGTAAAAGGTCTCTTTCACCATGCTATAAAATACCTCACCAAACTTCTCTCATGAACCTGGCATTCTGGTATCTCTAGTTTCCTCCACTAGCACCCTATGAGATTTATCTTACTCTTCTAGGATTCTACACTTCTACTGCAAATCTCCTAAGAGATTCACTACTCTCCTCATTCTAGAAAAATCTACCCACAATCACAATTCTGGAGCTGCCTCAACAAAATCTACCCAACTAGAACTAGAAGTTGTTCTTCTTTCCTTCTCTATTACAACTTCCTTGTTTTAAGGGTTTCCTACCACAAATTTATTCTTGTTGCTACTTGCTAAGGATATAAAAAAAATACCCTATCCAAATTTAATTCAGAACATAGGTACCATTTTATTACCAATCTCATCTAGATCACATCTTCAATTTGCATCTGTAGAAGTTTATTTTGTCAATTTCACAGTTCTAACCAACTCTCTCTTGTTGGAAATATCCTTTTCCTAACTCCTTGAGATGTAATTTATTATTTCCAAAGAGAATTATTGTGCTTTGATGCCACCTGATGGAGGCACCACCCCCTTTAAAATTCACTACCTTTCCTTTAATAGATGATCACCTTATAATTTTAATCCCACACAACCAACAGATTAACCCTTTATAAAAAACAATGTGCACATGTGGTCAGATCTAAAAACAGCTTATCATTTGTTAAACCCATTCTTTAACAAATTGTAATTCTAATTAGTTAAGTGGTTGTTAAATGAAATAAACTTTCTAATAGGCCTAATTATTTCTAGTTAAATTGCAGTCAATCGACCACCAAGATCACTGCAACAATGGGAGCATTGGTCCTTCTCTATCATCCATTGATCTCTAATGATTAATGGTCAATATTCCACCATGATCCAAGTGCACTATCCCACCATGTGGCTCAATTACCACAACCAATATTATTATTGATGAACATACATGATTTCATCTAGATGTAGGAGAATTTATTCATCCTTTCAAAGTTCATAGGAACTTTATTCCTAGCTCTCATATCACTTCTCTTCGATCTTGTTTCTCTCATCCACTATCCCCTTGACTCACATAGATATTCTACTTCTCTTATATTTTCCTTCACATTATTCAAGTATAGATCAATTCATTCAGCTTCCAATCATACAAACTCCTCTCTATCTAAACATGGCCCGAATTCATTAGGGTTTACTAGTCACTCACAGTGATCTCATCCTCATTCATGACTCAGGGTTTATAAACAAAAAAAACCTTGGTTACTCGAAAATACACTCATTTAAACATTCACACATTGACAAAAGATCTCATAAAGACATTTATACATTAGATGGAAGTTTAACACAATGCTCAATTAAAATAAACTATGTACATAGTTCATGTAACTAAGAAACCCCTCTATGTTTGTTGGCCTAATTTCACTATGTCCCTCCCACCCCCCTATTCATGCTTGAAGGATTACATTTTCGGCATGGAATGTAAACTTACATAGCATCAAACAAACTCCTAAAATCTATAACTAATTACTTAGAATATAACCTTTTCCCACTTTGCGATTTCACGTCTTGAAGGATTACACACTAATTGGATAAAATCTAACTATCTCCATACTCGACTAACAAATTTACTCAAATTGGATCCCTAATTTATTCGACTCTATCAAATATAACCACACTTATTTTCTAGACATTTTATTACATGTACATCAGGATCTCGGCCTCTTACAAAGGTTATTTCCTTCTAGATTCCTACAAACTTAAGGAAATACAATAATTCTTTAAGGGAACAGCCTCCCTTTGCTAAACCTCAATACTCCCTTAGGCATGATAAATATGGTTGATTTTGGGTGAATTTACTCCTTCATCTTTAAATCTATCTAATATCACCTAATCAATTTTAACCTAAATAGTAACAATAATAATATTATATATTTATGATTAGATAACTAATGTTGTTATATTAAAATTTAAAGTTCACATGAAATTTGAAATTCACACAAAGGGTTTTTGAGAATAAAGTATAATCTCTAGCATTTATGTGTTGGACACACCGAGCACACTGAGAGGGGGTGTGAATCAGTGTAGGGCCCTTTTTCCACTTCCCTTCACAAAAACTACTTAGTTAACAATCACCATTTACTCATCACTTATTA
>CBVK0100364648.1:0-11434 GCA_900067695.1 Picea abies
ACATAAACAAAATAACATTACTAATCTAATATGCCCCAATTAAGGGGTAATGAGCCAATATTAGGGCTTAACAAATGTTGTCTTCGTATCGGTCTGTTCTACTTCAAAATAAAAAGCAACAACAATAGATGAAATAAATTTAATAGAAGTTAGCTTGGAAATAGGAAAATAAATTTCACGAAAGTCAATTCCCTCTACTTGGGATTAAGCTTTTTCTACCAACCAAGCTTTGTATTTCTCCACATTATCTTATGCATTCAAATTCTTCTTAAACAACCATTTGCTTTGAATGGGATTTATTCTAGTCAACAACTCCGCTAGATTCCAAGCCTCATTCTTTTCCAAGGTTGCCATTTCTTAAACCATGGCCTTTTTGTAGAGTTTTCCATCCTTTGAATCCATTGCCTGCCTAACAGTTCTAGGATCATAATCAGTAATAAACAAAACAAAATTTGAATGGAAATCGAGTGGAGTATACCTTTTTGATTTCCTTCTTTTTTGAAATGATCTCCTCAATACTGGAGTATGAGGATCTTCTTCTTTAAATTCTTGTTCTTATGTAGAGTTTGGTTCATTATCCTTCAACTCAAACTCTATTTTCTTTGGTTCTTTCTCCCTCCGTAGAACTTCCTGTTTGACAATATATTTGAATTCTCTAAATACCACATATTGACTATACACTACCTTCTTAGTTTTTGGGTTCTAAAGCTTATAACCTTTTAGACCATATTTATACCCAATAAAGATACACTTTTCAACCTTTTTTTTTATCTAGCTTACTCATGATTTTCTTTGGAATGTGAACATAGGAATCACATCCAAATACCTTTAGATGTGTAAGAGAGTGTTTCTTAGTGTTCCATATCTCATGTGGAGTATTGTCATCCAACGCTGATGAGGGTGATTGATTTACCAAGTAACATGCAATACCCACTGCCTCTGCCCATAATTCCCATCCTAACCCAACACCATTGAGCGTGCTCCTTTCTCTTTCCATCAATGTCCTGTTCATCCTTTCTACAACTTCATTCTGCTAAGGCGTGTATGGATTAACCTTCTACTTTTTTATACCACACTTCTTATGGAATTATTAGAATTTGTTTCTGAAAAATTCTACACCATTATCCATCCTCAACACCTTACTTATCTTCTCTGTCTAATACTTCACAAGAGCCTTAAACTCTTTGAATTTTTCAAAGACTTTAGATTTCTTCCCGAAGAAATAAATCCATGTATTCCTTGAGAAGTCATATTTAAATGAGACATAGTACACATTTTTTCCTAGTGATTGAACCAACAAGGGTCCAAACACATCACTATGCACCAACTGTAAAATTCCCTCCGCTCTCATTGCACCAGAGTGGAATCTTACCCGATTCTACTTCCCATATACACAATGTCCACATAAATTAAAATCCAGAGAGTAGTTAGACATACCATCAAACATACCTTTACTGTGTAGTAATCAAAGGCCCTTCTCTCTGATATATCCTAGCTATCTTTGATGTCACAACAAATTCTTTTCTCCAGAGACTATAAGAGTTTTTTCTTCTTCATCTCCAATCTCAAGAACAATGAAACTATTGCACCCATAACTAATATTTCTTCCTAGCAAATTATATAGGGTTCTAATCCAAAATCCCTTCAACAACACCATTTCCCCTCAAACCATCCTGCAAGTTTCTTTCTCAAACACTGTTTTTACCCCTCCATTTTGCTTAATGAAATCAATTTTTTGACCAATTCTGGGATGTGCAAAACACTAGGGAATGTGCTAATCCTTCCATCCATGAGATTTAAATTGACTTTTCCTCATCCTATGATTTTGGTTGTTGATTCATCTCCTCTGAAAAAGTCACCTCCATTGTACCTTTCATATTCATAGAACCACTCTCTATGGGGAGTCATATGAAAGGATGCACCTAAGCCAACCAACCATGCCTCATGATCTACATGTGTGCTTGAATAATCAAATTACACATCCCCTCCTTCATCCACAAAGGTTTTTTCTTCTATAGAAGGAGCATATTCAAATCCCTTGCCTCTCTCAACACTTTTGGATCTACGTTGTTTATTTTAGTGCCCTTGTTTCCCATATCTCTGACATACCTTTACAGTTTTTTTGGGAGATTTAGATCTCCCACTTTAGGACTTAGATATATTTCCTTCCTTGGAGTGTCCTCTTGCAAATAAGACATATGTGCTTTCGATTTCCATATTTTTCCGCCTCATCTTCTCTGACAACAAGGATGAGATCACATCATCGAAAGTTAAAGTAGTTGAATTACTACCTATGGCCACAACTAGATTATCCCACAAGTCTGGTAAAGAGAACAATAAAATTATACACTTATCTTCATCAAATCTTAATATCAATATACAATAACTTACTTACCATAGTATTGAAGGAGTTCAGATGCTCTGTCACTGAGTCTCCATCTTTCATCCTCAGGTTGTACATATTCTTCCGTAGGAACAATTTGTTGACCATAGACTTAGAATGATACAAAGCCACTAACTTATCCCATAATACCTTGGCTTTAGCTTCCCCTAACACATTCAATAATATTGAATTTGAGAGACAAAACCAGATTTTTATCTTTTCCTTCTGATCCAACTTTTCCCAGTATTCTATTGAAATTCTTGTAGGTGTAGTACCTATATCCACAATGATCCACTAATCTTTGTCCACCAATATATATTCCATCTTGATCTTCCACAACTCAAAACTTTTCCCATTAAATTTATCGATCTCTATTTTTGAATTGCTAGCCATTTCTTTTCATTGAAAGAATGGATACCGCAGAGCTCCCACTGTAATAATGTTTACCACATACTTGAGCCAAAACCATAACCACAAAGGCATCCCCCTAAAGACAATCACTACCTTGATACCAAATGTATATTTCAACCTTGTACAATTACTTACTGCAAATATATTCTTAATAAAAACAAAAAAAAATACAATGGCGCACACACACATTACACAAAGATTTTACCCTAGAAATCCAAACCGGGAAAACCAACAACCTGTTTTGAGCCACACTTCTAATATTTTATTCATCATATATCTTCATTGTTTACAATACAATATATATAGGATCCACGACATACAAAACTCTTCATCCATTTACCCAAATTAGTAAAAATCCCTAATTCCTTAACCGGAATTAAAAAACCATTGACTAAAACCATGTGGTGAGAAACCTCTAAAAATGGATGCAAAACCACCATTTCTTTTTAGGGGCTCCACCATCAAACCCTCATGCGCTCGACACAATGCAAACACTAGGTTTGGTCGTGCAATGAATATAACACATACCCAACAATGGATTGGTTCATTTGGTGCCTATTTCTTTTTAGTCAATATGTATTTGACTATAGATGCTTGTTCTTTGTTCAATTGTCTTCTCATGTTATAGAATGTTGTGTTCTTTAATATATGTGGTTGCTTTACAACATGATAAGTTCTGTTGAACAATGTTTTAATATTTTTTATGTTTTGAAAGTATTGGAGATTGGTATCAATATTTTATTCTTCATAGTTCCTATTATCATTAGATAATATTCCATTAGAAATTGATCATTTCTCTTTAATTTCATTTCTATCGAACACTTCATAATATTGAGCTTCAAGCATGCTTGATGCATCATCAATGTTTCCCCATGCTTTAGTTGTTGTATATATATTATTTAATTTATTTATTTTGCTTTATGGTTTCTTTCAAGATCATGTTTGCATTCTTCCAAGTTAAATATTTCTTCTTAAAAATGATTTCATCAAGTCTATATGGAACATATAACATCAATTGTTATCTATAGAAATTGTAAGGATTTTTATGTTCATTGTATCTCACATATCTAATGAAATATGGCACATCAATATTTCTTTGTTTCTTTCCCTTTTTTGTATAACTTGATTCAAATTATACTAATCATATATGTTCAATGTTTGTAGGATGTTACACATAGCAATCAATGATTGATGCACATATAGTGTCTTTCGAATTTTTGGTTCGAGTTACAATTCTTTTGGCTTTTTAAAAATAAATGTTCATTGGTATTTGGGTGAACTATTAATAACTATGCATTTCCTTGAGCCCATATTCGACAATAGAGATAGAAAAATATATACAAATTGTTGTACAAACATTTATTACAAGTTTAACAAAGCTTTTCCAAGCTTGCTTATTGTTTGTACAACATCAAACTTTGTTTTTTGGTTGAAATTATTCTCTATTAACATTTTCATTTCTTATCAATGTTTCAAGTTCATTCTTTTATATGTTCATTTTCCAAGATTTCTTATTGTTTATATGGTCCTAGTTCTCATATCATTACATAAAGGTTCCTACATAAACTTAGAAGGTAATCCATTGATATGTGAATTGCTTTAGATCCATGTAACCAATGTCTAATTTTAGTATCCAATCCAAATTTGGTTTTGACTTAACATCTTTTGCTAGTAATTTTCTTCCCTTCAATTGTCCTTTTATTATTCTAATCCAAATACAATTGAAAAATTCCTCAATAAAAATGTGAATTGCATTGTAAAATGAATTTTTGATGTGGTACACACAGTCATGGTCGTTTTGTAATACTTCCCATTGAGAATTTTTTTGATACGTAAATATTTTTGTGATGTTTCTTGGTCATTTTTCTTCATAGAAAAATGTAGGGAAGCTCATTTCCTCTAAATATATATCTTGAATAATTCATAATGGCGTGTATCCTTTAGTCGGAGCAATGTTTATTTTTATTTTTTTGAAGATCATATAAACTATGTGAATCTGTGCATCCATGGAGTAATGTCTTTGTTATTGGTTCTCCAATGTTTTCATTGATGTCATTGTCAATTTATTTATCAGTGTCAGTTGCATATGCATCTTCGTCCTAGTTAAACATTTGTTTCCAATTTTCATTTATAATAACTTTCTCTGTTTCATAGTGCATGGTTTTACATAGTCCCCTTAATTCTTTCATGACCATGTGTACACAAATGTGACCAAAAGCATAAGAAATTTTGTAGCATAGATTTTTTCTTATTTCCACTGCAACCATGTCAGTTTATTTTATGTCACAAGGTAGACCATGTTGAATTCAAGATGTTTTAGTAGGCACATTTATTACACCTCTAGTTAATCCCACTTGTTTCCCTCTATATTTTTGACCTAGTTCTCGAATTTTTAAGAAAGGTAGTATCAATGTTATTATCCTTTCCTCTAATTCATTTAGTTGCTTCATTATTCATATGATCTTATTTCATATAATATCTCGTGGACATGCAAATTCAGGAATCTCATCATCCCGCAAAGTTTTATGACAAGGTTTGAAAGTGTATTGATTTTCTAAATTGTCACTAGTGCATCCTTTCAATTCAACCTTTTTTCTTTCAATGTCAACATTTTGTATAAACATTTTTTTTGTTTTTTACCACATATTTTCTAAGGAAAGTGTGATTACAATCCAAAAAATTGTAGACAGACATGTCAATGACATGTTTCTTGAATGCTTGCTCAACTAATGTTGGAAATATGTTTTTTTGTTCTTCCTTGTTTTGATGGGGAAGCCTAATTTTTTTTTTTCAGATACTTGTTCCCTTGTTTGAATGGTTGGAATTCTTCACTAATAACATTTTCATTTTCATTTTTCTATTTTAACTACTTCCAGATAAAATATCATTGTTTCTTGTTGTGGCACAACATTGATCCTAACCATTTTTTTAAGAGATTGAATAGATAAACTTTTCTTCTCTCTATCTCTTTTGTTAGAAGACAACATTGGCTTGATGTTGATACTTGTTTCTCTTATTTGTTGCAATGGATCAAAATGAAAATTCCCTATGTTTGTTTGATACCAAATAACATTAAATATCTCTGATGTTTTTTTGATTTAATGGAATTTAGTTAGCATAGTAATTGTCCCAAAAAACTATAAAAAAATATATGGTATCCATTCATAAACAAAAAAACCACCTTCAATGTTTCCTTTCTCATATGGAAATGCCAAATGCACAATATATGATTTCCATTTTCCCACTCTTGTGACATCTTTATGTATATCATTTTTTATAATATTTATTATTTTATGCATCTAATTCCAAAATTATCATTATGCATCACCGCATTGGAAAACTTTTGTACTATTACGCATCACAAGTAAGGCACATCATATTTGTCTTCTGTTAAATGACAAATGGTTTCAATGGAACTTTCACCATAAGCACTATTAAATTCATGAATTCGTTCAAGTCCATTTGATAGAATCTTGTTGTTGGGATATTTAGAAACTTAGGAGTTAGTTAAGATAAAATTGGTCTAATGTGTCATTAGGTTAAAGTGTGTTTCTTTATTATGCATTTGTAAATTGTAATCCTACGATCATGATATGTTCCTGACATAGAGTGATTTGATGGATCATATTCGAGTCCTCGATCTTAATTATTACATTGATCCATGGCTTAACTCCCAATTGGTCCATGATCTCTATTTAAAGAGCATGGAGAGTCATTTGTTGATGATCAATCGTGAGAAACTCTCTTGTAATATTTTTCTTTTGGATTAATAAATTGCCTCAAGTGGCCACATTGGTTGGGGTCATGGATGTTTCCCCATAAGGGTTTTACCACATAAAAACATCAGTGTGTTGATATTTGATCTAGTTGTGCGAGTGGTTTCTAAAGGTGTTCATCCTCTATTAGAATACTTGTGTATTCAAACATGGTATTAGAGAAAGTTTGAATACCCACTCCCATTGTAGATCAAGATATTGAAGTCATGTTGTTGCATCTCTAGTTTCTACTATTTCCATACATTTTTGGGATGAAAGGACTATTTCGTTGTGTTTGTAGTGCTTCTTTCAACTAGAAATGATTTTCGTTTCACTCGAAAAGATTTCCGTTTTCCCAAGATACAACCATTTTAGTCAGATATAGAGGTATAAATCCTAAATACACCATATGCTCTATGTGATTTTGGAAAATCATAAATAGAGTAGAAAGTGTTTTTTTCTCTGCATATGCTCTTTTTCATGCGCTCTGTGTGATCTCGACAAATAAAAAACATAGACAAATATTTCATTTTCGAGGTAAGCTAACCGATATCTAACCCTTTGTTGTTGTCAAGAAACATTTTTTTTTGTGTGTGTGAACACATGAAAAGGCATTTTTTTTAGCACACACTTCAAGGCCATCTTACACAACAACAACCACAACACCCCCCATCCTCCTTAGTATTATAACATTTTTTGCACTAGCTCACTTGGTTGAAAGTTGCTTTATTAAGTAAGAGGCCTTTAGTTCAAGTCTCATTTTTGTTACTTTTAAAAAAAAAATCACGCATCCATTGTAAAGTGCATTTCACTGAATTTATAAAATTGAATTACTATAAGTAGTTTCAATATTCCTTTTAGTTACTCCTTTTTGCATGCAAATTTAATTTACAAAGTAACTTCATCATGAAAGTGATTCTCACCTATTCTATAAAAGTGGGTCAATTCATAAGTAAATTATTTAAAAGTGAGATTATAGGAAAAGTTAGATAAGGAGGAGAATCACCATGTGGACCAACTTATACTTGCCATGTGGTTGTTTGGTTATCATTTATGCCTTTTTTTCAAAAGGGCATAACTTTCACATTTGAAGTTCATTTTTAATAATGTTTTTTTTGAAACACTTATTTTTTCGAGAGATTTCCTTCTAGACTATGCATTTTAGATTCTAAATCCATATTATCTACATATTTTAATGTGGCTTCTCCTAGTGATATTTTTCTTACGAGTACTAACTACTTCTCATAGAAATCCCATATGGAGGAGGTACTAAGAAGTAAAGGATTGTACCGGATTACCTTGGGAAAATAACAAGAACCCATTGATGATGGAAATAAAGTCAAATGGGATAATAAGAATGATGGAGCACGTGGAATAATCAAAATCCCATCTCTCCCAATTTAAGGTTTCACCTTCAAGGAATTAATGCCCTTAATGAATCTTGGAAAAATATTCAAGATATATTTGGTAAACACAATATTGTTCGATCCCACCAGTTGGAAAATTAGTTAATTCCTTTAAGTCCCAATGATTTTTCTTGGATTCACGATTATTTATCTAAGTTTAGACTTGTATGTATAGACTGCAAAATAGATCTGAAGGAAGACTAATGCATATATTTTATTTTTGCTAAGCTTGGTAGTGCATATTCCATATTTGTATCTACCTTTTATGCCACCAGAGAAGCTCTATCGAGTTGTTAATCAATGTCTTGTATAAACTTTCTCCCAATCCACCATCCACTAAATTTTATTAATCCAAATCCTTTATACTTAGTCATTTTTTTCGAATTGTGCAGAGATTTTTACTACCACCATATCTATGCATTCCATACAATTATCCCCTCTACTCTCCACACTCTGTACAAATATTTCCTTTCATAGCCTAAAAATTAGTCTATTTCAACCCTTAGTGCAGAGAACTTATATCACTTCCATTCCCCCACTCTCGCACCTCCACACTCCCAAGAGTTTCACACAATTGATTTTTTTAAGCCATGTGATTGGTATGATAATCAAGAGTCACTTATGGCACATTAATTTTCTCCAATTTACAAGGAAAGGGTGACAATTCAAGACTAATGGGAAGTAAATGCCCCATTTTTCGAAGAGATTCTTAATGGTTTCTATTTATGATCATTTGTATTTTAAAAGTAATCTATATGTATGGAAATGACATTTTAATAAATACCCACCATGCACTTAACCCTTTAATGATTCGATCTCCGTAATTCATTATTATAGTTTCACGTATATCAAAGTGCATTGAAGAAACATAAATTATGGAAAATATAAGGAAGCATGACTCTTTTTTGGTGATATAGTTAACTCTCTCCCAAGGAAAGATAATAATTTTCACTAGTCGACTTCTTATCAATGGTTTTTGAACAAAATTACAGAAGAAAAATAAAAGAAAAAGATTAAACTATGGACTATAGGGCTTGTTAATGTTGGTTTCATACCTGAGGTCTTTGACTTCAAGGAGATGGTATCCTGGTCCAAGCAAAGATTTGATTCCAAGACGAGAAGGATCCAAGTAGCTCCAGAGGGAAATAATCTAGTTGTCCTGACCCCAAAAGTATTCAAGATAATGGTCTACCTAGATTCTGCAAATAAGAATCTCAAGCTCCCTGAAGCATATACATTCCTTGATTCTTAGGGCGATTGTTCTAAAGTGTTGAAGGATTTTCTGATTCCATCTACCAAGATTCCCAACGACCTTTTGGAAATGATATATCCTTACTGGAATAAATTTACCAATATTTTCATGGTTGTTCAAATGATTGGTTGGATGAGATTCAACTTACCATATACCCAGGTAATCTCTATATGCACTCTACTTCTCGTTCCTTGAGAACATAGAAAACCAGTATAGTTCAAGAAAAATGAAACCGAAATGATGCAGAACAATGTAGATGTTGGAATATGGAATTGTGTTGTTTTCAACACAGAGCATCTAAATTCACCCAAGGAAAATGAAGAAAATTATTTTCAAGGTTTTTGAAAAATTTCATTTGATGGTGCTTGCTCTAAGTATAGAATTGGAGTTTTTTTTGTGTTTAAAAGTCCCCAATCATGCATTTACCCACATGAAATCATATTATAGTTCCCTTGTACCAAGAATGAATAAGAGTATGAAGCATTGATCCAAGGACTGACCCTGTCCCTTCAAATGCAAGTAAAATATCTCGTGGTGACTGGTGATTCAGAACTGGTTATCAATCACATCAAAATAAGATATACAATCAAGAGAGAAATTTTGAAACATTATGCAAAGAGAGTGTGGGAAATCATAGACTCTTTTAATTATTTCAATATTTCTTTTGTTCCTCGAGAAAATAACCAAAAATTTGATTCATTGGTGGTGGTGGAATCCCTTTTCAATATATACTATAGACTCTTTTAATTATTTCAATATTTCTTTTGTTCCTCGAGAAAATAACCAAAAATTTGATTCATTGGTGGTGGTGGAATCCCTTTTCAATATATACTATTTTCAAAATAAAATATTTTTCATGTCAAAACAGTTTTTCAACCATCAATACCCAATAATCAAGAGTGTCAGAAAGTTTTTGAAAATGATGAGCATGTTTCAAAAATTTTGGTAGACCAAGAGCCAACATTGTTTGATATCTCTAAAGAAAGTCAAAGGAATCAAAATGAGATTCATGATCATAATATTGTTGTTATTCAAAAACATTATGCCAGTCTTGAATATATTTTCATAAGGGATGATCAAACAAATACCATGTACCCAATAGAAGAACCCTCTATTATAAAATTTCAAGAGATGCATAATATCAACATCAGTGCACATGATTCCCAAAAATAAATAAATCTTGGTACGAGTTGTACCACTAAAGAGATTGAACAATACACTCTTCTTTTCAAAGAATTTAAGGAAATTTTTGCTTGGAGTTATGATGATTTAAAGGAATATGAAAAATCTGTATTTTAGCATGTTATACCACCCAAATAGAGATCAAAACCTTTAAGCAAAAATTAAGAATGATAAATCCCAAATTGAATCCCTTAGTAAAAATGGAGTTGGAAATTTTGAAAAAAGTTGGTATAATTTTTCCAATTAGATTCTCAGAATGGATTTCAAAGCCTGTAGTAGTTAGAAAAAAGAGTGGAGAGATTTGTATTTGTGTTGATTTTAAAGATATCAACTTCAAAGAATTTAAGGAAATTTTTGCTTGGAGTTATGATGATTTAAAGGAATATGAAAAATCTGTATTTTAGCATGTTATACCACCCAAATAGAGATCAAAACCTTTAAGCAAAAATTAAGAATGATAAATCCCAAATTGAATCCCTTAGTAAAAATGGAGTTGGAAATTTTGAAAAAAGTTGGTATAATTTTTCCAATTAGATTCTCAGAATGGATTTCAAAGCCTGTAGTAGTTAGAAAAAAGAGTGGAGAGATTTGTATTTGTGTTGATTTTAAAGATATCAACTGAGAAAGTGTCAAAGATAACTACCCACTCCCAAACATGGAGATGTTATTGCAGCAGGTCATTGGTTCTGCATTGATGTTTATTCTTGATGGATTTTTTTGGATATAGTCAAGTTCTTGTGGCAGAAGAAGACATATCGAATGCAAAATTTATTACACCATGGGGAACATATGCTTATGTTTTTATGCCATTTGGACTAAATAATGAGGGTGAAACTTTTCAAAGAGAATTGGATCATGCTTTTAAGGATCTAATTAGGAAAATTATGGTATATTACCATGATGACTTGATAGATCACTCAAAACTAAGAGAAATACATTTCAAACATCTCATACAAGTCTTTGAATGGCTTAGGATGTATCGCATATTCTTAAATATAAATAAGAGTTTATTTTCTATATCAGAAATAAAACTCCTCGGTCATAT
>CBVK0100364649.1:0-12622 GCA_900067695.1 Picea abies
TAAGCATGAAACTTGTGCATGACTTGTAATTGCTTAGTTCACATGCCATCCAGCCTATCTATGGCTTGTAATTGCTTAGTTCATATGCTATCAAGCTATCCATGAATTGTATCCACCTAATTCACATGTCATGAATCCTATCTCCAATATCTTCTATAATCCTATAAGAAGAGGCCAAATCAAGGAGACGAGGAGAAGAGTTTGGAGAGTGGTTATGCTGGAAAAATAGAGAGGCTAAGGAGGAGCATCGAGAACTTGGAACTAGGAAGAGTCATCAACATCTAAGGTACAAATCTCTGATGTATTTATTCTATATTCATTAATAGATCATTGGTTTTCCCCTTTAATATTGTTCATGTTCAATTATATATGTTAGATCTGATCTTACATTGAATATATCAAGATAGATCTAGTAGATTTTAATTTCCTAACACTAGAAGAATAGTAGATCGATAGTTGTTTGTCTCCTTGTGTGCAGGAAGTAGATTGTAGGAGTTGGAGTTGTAACTCAAGAGCTACATTAGTCGGATACACAAGGACAACCATCGGTCGAAAGGTATATTCAACACCCTTCTTGGTTAAAAGTAAATAAATCTAATTAGATATAAGGAGAACCATACGAATCTATCCTCTTTGTTTTTCTTGGATCAAGGGCATATCCAATGGAGATATGGTTAGTCCGCTGACTGGAATCCTCCGTAACAAAATGATGAAATGATTGAATAGATTTCATAAAGAATAGTTATGTTCAACACCCTTCTTGGTCAAAAGGTATGTTCAACACCCTTCTTGGTTAAAAGGAAATACATCTAATTAGATCTAGGGAGAACCATAAGAATCTATCCCCTCTGTTTGTCTTGGATCAAGGGAAGATCCAAGGGAGATATGGTTAGTCTGCTTACTGGAATCCTCTGTAACAAAATGCTTAAATGATTGAATAGATTTCATAAAGAATAGTTACAAGAACATTTCCATTAAGAAATAAAATATTGTACCTGGTGGGTTAAGTAAATGCAGTCCAATATTTGAACAAATTTCTGAATTAATTAATCTCTCATTGGTTTCCTTTTGGATTGTGCAATGTTGTGACTCCTACCTACATGAAAGTGCTCACTTATAATTGTTATAAAGTGAATTGAATAGATAGAGTGTTACTAGTAGCTTGATAGGTGCAATTCTTGTTGACTCTAGTTTGATTGATCGATGCATTCTTGTGGATGACGTACTTGGTTTGTGCTTCATTTAATTTCATTTCAATTTTTGAGTGAATCCTTATGATTTTAAACTCTGCTTTTCAATTTCTTCAAGTGTTTCATTGACTAGGTGTGGATTGCTACCAAAAATCTTAATAGGTTATGATTACACTTTGATTACGTGACCTTGATTAAACTCTGAGTTTTTTGGACTTAATTTTGAAAATTTTATTTTCTTTGAGTTTGATGCCTTATAAGCTATGTGAGTCTCTTGAATCATTGAGAGAACTATATGGTTGCATGAATATTTTTGATGGAAGTAAAAGACTGTAACTGAATCTATCCTCGATGTTTAATCTTGACTCCTAGAAATGATTTATTAAGTGATTTTCCCTTTTGAATTTAATAGAATTAGTTTAGTTTAGATGCCTAGTTCTACATATATTTTTCCAACATCTCACAAGTTTACAAACACCCTGGTGATAATTTAATGATAAAAAATTTAAATAATTAAATTGACCGATAAAAATCACATGAGAGCTTCCCATTTCTTCAACCCACAAGCATGGATTCCACTCATTTTGATACTTGCACTTCTAGGTTTTATTAGGAATGTACTCTATGTTGTATTAAGAAGAGATCGATCCATAGATATTTCTTTGTTCATCATTGTATTCATCATCAAAGTAATTTTGTCTTGCAATTTTTTCTATTTTTCATAACGTTGCATCTTGAAGATGTGAGCATCCTAATAGCAAGAGAAAATTGGAATTCATTGATCATGCCTCCCATATTTTTGGTTCCAATAGTGGTGGCAATGGTTATGTCAGATTTTAGATAATGAACTTGGAGACCTAATATTGTTATCAATGTTTCTCTTTTCACATGTTTTTCGAAATTAAAACATAAAGTCCTGGTTGTAAAAGCTACAAAACAGAGATAGACAACATGAATGACAGTCTTAGCCAACATCAAATTACAACACCCGGGGAGAGATAAAAAATGACTAATGGTCGGATTAGATTAGGTTTAGGGTTTCTATCAAGCACCAAGGAGATCATTGAATTTTGGGTGTTGACAAAATCTATGGAAGGCATTTTGTAGTTGGTGGGGCCTTCAAACAACATAACGTTATTGTGGGTTCCCCTGGAAGGAATAAAAGGACACATCAATAATTTGGGCATTGCACCACTTTAATTAAATATTCATGAAAATGAAAGAAATATCCATTTTTCCCAACACATTTGTCACGTAGGACGCCCTCTAAAAGGACATGTAGGTGCAAGTGACAATGGAGTTATCAAATATACCAACCAATATTTGATACCACTGATAGGTTGAGGATTGAATAACTCCACAGGATATAAAAGTTTATTAACATGATCCATACATAAATACATTGAGATATGACTCTTGATTTCATCTTCCAAGAGGTCTGATGACTCTTGACATTCGCCTATGAATCTTTGTATTCCTAAATTCATATTTACAAAAAATTTACAATTATACCATAATCCCAAGGATTAGGTATCTAACAAGGTTGACCTTTAAATTAATGTCCAACCCTTATGCAAGAACTTATGGCCCGATGCTACATTATATCCCATGAAGAAGAGAGACCTTCAGATAAAATAAAGTTTCAAGTAGTTAAACATTCCATAGGTAATTGTTGAAGTCTTAATTCATTGACAATAAATGAGAAGTGTGGATGTGCCTATTCCTTCACCAATTTTTGAAGTGTTAATTAATTGAAAATACATGAGAAGTTTGGGTGTGCCTATTCCTCCACCCACAAGATTTGTATAACACTATTAAGATTCATGAGTTACTTATTCCTACAACCACCACAACAGTTCCTAAGGAAAAGGTGACACAAACATTTTATATGGCAACATTTTCATAGGCCAACTGCATGGAATGGCTTGCTTCTCTTTTCATTTGAGAAGGTTTTTATTTAACAAGTCAAAGTTTTTCATTTACTATCAAATTTAGATGTATTTGAAAGGTTCATAAAATTATAAATAATTCTATATAATCATTTTGAAATAAGATTTATTTCTTTTATCTTATTAAATGGTTACATCATATTAGAGGCACTAGTATGATCTGTACAAATTTCATTCTCATTGTGCCGAGAGGCGCTTTGTATAGTCCAGTATGAGAGAGATGTGCAATTCCTTTCGTGCTAAACATGGAGTTGACACAAAGATTTTAAAAAATTGTTAATAACAAAAAAATATTTCAATGTCCACCTTTAATAAAATATTTTTACATCAACTTTATTATTTAACCAATTAACTATGTGAAAAAATCATTTTGACAACCTCATTATTATATAAAACAAGACATTCAATAAAATACGTTTTTTAATCAACATTGATAATTGCAAAACTGCCCTATTCACAAATAGTTATGATAATTTTCATGACATACTATTCCATTATCCCAAGCGCCATAAGCATGTTTTTTAATCAACGCTAATAATTTCAAAACTGCCCTTCTCATGAACAGCTATGACCATTTTCATAACAAATTATTCCATTATCCCAAACATCACACTCAAATTGGACCTTAAAGAATCACATCCCCACCCTATATAATATATATTCCAACTTACATAGCTATATATTTACTTCATATATGAGGAGAGATATTCATATATTTACTTCGTATGTGTTCATGGAATTATGGAAATGGAATATAGCTAACCGATTTATGATATATATTTGTTAACTTATCGTAAAGTGGAGAAGCTGATACTTAAGTTTTGAATCTCATATTTCATAAACATTGAAGCCATGCATAGTGTATTTGATATGTCTATGTATTGAGTATTTGAGATGTCACTTTGTAACTTAATATTATGCATGGGTTGAAGACAAAATATAAAGTCCGGCATGGATGATTTTTTATTGGAAACCCATGCCATGGAGGGAATGTTTTTAAATGCATTCTAGTAAGATGAGCAAGGGTTAATGCTCATAGCATTGGTACCTTCTTCAAAAGATTGAAATATGCTTCCATAACCCCTTTTTTTAGGCATCGATTAATGTCTATTCAACTAGGGACAACAATGTTATTGTACAACTTGAAAGCAATGTATGATATGTTAAATGTGTGTTTCTTGACACTACTAAGGTTTTGAACCATTAAGTACCCTATATTAATGATCTCGTTACACAATCATCAATGAAAAGGGATTTTATGCACATGTAAATGACAATGTACATTTACATTTCCCACTAATTGCAAGTTATTTAAAGATGAGGTACTTCCAAGTGATTTCCTTCATGGTAGCTATGAAAAGGAGAGCCAACTACTAAAAAGGTTGATTGTTGAGTACATATAATATCGCACTTGTTGGAATGATTGTAATTTTTATAGAGGATAGTATGCAACAAAGAGATATGCCTAGAATGTGGGCATGAGAGTTTCCATATGTTTTTTTTAAAGGGTAAGGCACATGGTACTCATAATATATTAAGGCACATGATTATAATCCCAAGGATTGAAAGGGTTTTTCGTTCCAAATAATTATCAATGTTGTAGGGGTGGCATGCCTCACAAAGAAGTGAGTTAGGAGTTACGTGGATCCTAATGGGTTTGATAGCCATGAAGAATATACAGGATGCATGACCCAATAAATTCAAGGATGAGGTATGAAGCCTTTAATAGAGCATATCCATAGATGGAGTTACCCATATTCTCTGTAAAAATCCAACTATTTTGTTTGGATAGTGGTAGTGACCAATAAAAATATCCTAGGCCATGGTTGTCCATGAAGGATGAACATCTTATGTTGGATCTTGTAGTTCTTGGTAGAAGACAAGTGAAAAGAATGGATGTCTACCTCCAATCATTTATCAATGAATTGAAGCAATTATGGGAATACATATAGGTAAATTATGAATGAATACCTATCTCGATAGAGATGTATTTTATGTTGTATGACAGATGTACATACACCATGCATGATTATCTAGGACTATGAGTTTTCCCTAGTAGGCATGTTGATTGATTTTTTTATATCCATAATTTTATTTGGCATACTCAAGTTGGTGGAATTGTCTTCTTTGGTGCTAACATATTATGTATACAGTAACATCGTAGGTCTTGTAATAAAAGGGTATCATGGATGTAAAGGTTATGGACCTTCTATATAGGCTAGGTGATTTAACCATGCATGAAATCCAGTGTACAACTAATCAAGGTATTCATCCTTGATACGGATTGGATCATCATATTATTTTTCATCTATTTCACTACTTTTTGGGTGGAAAAATTGGAGGAATCAACTTGCAGGACCATTTCGGTGGCTGGTCCAAATTTGGAAATTTGGGTCTAGAAAAACAATCAGAAATATTCTGGAGCCATTTTGAGGCATCAAATTTTTTTAATTTTTTTTTCCAAACCTTACTATGAAGGAATATTCTAAATTCATCACGTTAATACCTTTCCAACGGTGCAGACCATTCGTCAATCAGAGTTTGTATGAGAAAGTTATGCCACATGCAATTTGACCCACCATATTGATCACCATGGTATGAGTGGATGCCACATCAACCTCCATTACTTACACATGTGGGGCTAGCCACGTATTATATTTTCTAATAAAATTCTAGAAGGTCCAAAACCTTATCATAATTGAAGGTTGAGGAAGTCAAAAATCTATCCATATATGGCTATTGGGCTATGTTAAAAATAGGGCCACTAGGAGGAGAAGGGGTTCCATTATTTTGCATTGTGTCTTGTTCCATAGTTGAGAAAAACATTTGAGAGTGGTATTCTGTGAGCATAACAGAGGAGGAGATATTTTGCAGCAGTCATATAGGCCACAGGTCAAAGGAATCTCCACAAAGAGTGCCTCTTTCTTTGTACTTGCATCATTTCTTTACCAAAGAAAAGAGAGCAGAGCAGCCTCACCTTCTAGTTGGGTTTTCTTCCGTATTGTGTTTCCCAGGTCATATCATGTGTTTATTTGTGGATGGTGTGAATGTGTTTTAGTGTTCTCTATTTTTCTATGTTTTATCTATTTTTATCAGTAACTAAATATTATGAAGATCTAAAGGAAATTAACCTTAATAATAAAGATTTTGGTATTTTATTAGATCCGTTATGATGAAATGTTCCAGTGGAATATCCACAACGGTTTGTAGATCAATCCTAGAAGACCACCCTTATAAAATAGTAGCATATACTTTCAATGATAAACTAAAGAGATTCCAAATATTTGAAATAATGACACCAATATACTAGCTTAGATCATATGAAACAAAGAACAAGAAGGAAATTGAAGAATTGTTCGATTCAAATGGGGAACCTATGTGCAATGATCATGAATTTCTCAATAGCTATGTTGAGAAAATTCCCATTGGAATGAAAATGAAATTGGTATTGTATGAGCTTCCATATTGGGAGCATCTTATGATTTCCCTCTTGCTAAATCCCATACCTATATTAAAAATGTTTCATCTTCTTTATGGAGGCACATATCATCAAAAAAAGTGACACATTAGGAGAGATCTTATTTCTTCAAATAAGGCCAAGAAAAGAAAGTAGAGGAGATGTCATTCCCTCTTGGTCTTTTAAAGAAGGTGATTTCCCATTTATTTTGAAGAAAACTAATTTGTCTTAGTGAAGGATGTTATATCGGGTGTCAAGGTGTCTTCTTTATAGGGGTCAAATCTACAATGTTGCTTCACTATAGAAGGACATTTTTTAGGGATTGAAACTGCATGATCTTTTAAACCTTCTAAGAGAATGCATGTCAATTACATGTTTTGTTTTCTACGATGTAGGTTATATATTATGCAAATCATATTTTTATGCCAATTAATTTGTACATGTTTATTTTGTAGTGTCATTATCCTTTCTTGTGCATGGTTTTGTGAACCATGACTTCCCCCAAGACATGAGATGCACCATATCTAAATTATCTACATTTATATGTTGGATTACATCAAAGTACATTCAAATTATCTACATTTATATGTTGGATTACATCAAAGTACATTCACATGGCCAGCATTCCATGATCATGTTGAGGGATAACTAAGATTGTGTGTATGTTTGAGAAGGAGCTACCCACGAGTTTCATGGACTTGAAAGTATGTCTTTTAATTCAACTAGTTGATGAGGTTAAATTATTAGAGGAGATTCCATGTCACTGGATGTTCTTCTTGGAGAGGTAGATGAAAAAGTTGAAGGGTTTTGTTCAACAAAGAGAAAAACTTAAGGGGTCTATTGTGGATGGGTACATAGTATACGATTCATTCTATTATATTAGTGAATACATCGAGAAAATTGACACCATACCAAGTGGAGTGGTTTGGGATGGCCATTTGGATGAGAACAAAAGGAAGAGGAGATAATCCAAACCAATGGGAAAAAGGAGCATGATAAAGAGTAAGTCACTTATAATATTTTGTAATTTTCTATAGAGTAATTGTTTACATTGAACTTGATAATATAGATTTGATCTCATACTACTTGTTTTGATCTCATGAATACATACCAAATTCAAAAATTGATGTCATCAATAAATTTGTTCTTTGCAATGTGGAGACAACACAACCATGCACCATGTTGTATGAAGAAAAGAGAAGGAAAACAAAAAATGATAGGGAATAATTTAGATGGTTAAACGGTGAAAGCATGCCATATCTTGATCATCTAAAATAAAATATGTCAATGTTATGTCCCAATAGTTAGGAGGATGATTGAATTAGAGAGAAACACAATGCATTTTATCATTATCAACAACGTGAAGAGGATGCACTAAACATAGGGATCGAGTGTAGTAGATAGTAGTATTCTCATCTCTATGTCAATTGTGCATTTTATAATGCAACTTTGAATTATAACATGTATTATGTATTTGTTTTGCTAATGTATCTTGACTTGTGGGATTAGCCCGTGGTCTAAGAAACCGCAACTCAGGGGCATCTAAGCCATGAAAATCACCTAGGGATCACACCTGGCCTGGGACACACCAACCCTTAACATGGATATATTTTAGGTGTCTTCTCCCAACTACTACGATGTTTTGAACCTAGGTCACCATACAGAATGAGGCCCCTTGAAACTAATCATACTAGCAATATTTGACAACATGCATTATGTTGTTATTAAAGTTTTTTTTAATAGACAAATGTCTCCTTTGTTTTATTTCTTACAGGTGCATTTGTTCCCATCTATGTGGGCATATTGACATCATTTTCATAATGAGGATGCTACTGATGGATGTGTCACACTTGAATATGGAGTGGAGGTCAAGTTCAACCAATCTAGTCATGTTAATGACTGTGATTAGAACATAATATAGGGGAAGTTAGGTTACACTGGAAAGATAAAAGAGATCATGCAAGTGAACTTCTCATCTTTCCAATGTGTTATTTTTAGGTTCAATTGGTGGGATACCTTCAATCTGAGTAATGTAAAGGAAGATTGTGATAGTGTGCTAATATGTATTAACTCTAAAAAGAAGTGGGATGAAAACAAGGAGCCTTATGTTTTCTCAAAACAGGGCAACCAAGTGTTTTTTAACTAGGATGTATTAGAGAGGGTTTAGTGGTTTTTACCAAGACATGATCCATGATCGAAACATGCTTTTTGAGAACAAAAATGCTATCATGTCTGGTGAGGAAGTTATTCAAGGTGATGGTAAAATAGAGTGATGTGTGCATGTTTTATTTCAACATTTGTGTTGTGGATGTGTCATTTTATTTTGGTTTTCCATAATTGATCATCTATGGATGTATTCTTAATTATGATATATTTAATTAGTTTTTGCATTTATTTAGTAAAATTTCCTGAGAGAAATAATTATCCCAAATCATAATAGAAAATAAAAGTATAATTATTGGTGATTTCCCAAACAATTTTAATAGTATATTTATACATTATTAGTTATCACCATGTTTCAATAATTCCAAACATTTAATAGAATACCAAACTCATTTTTTCTTCATTTTATTATGTTGAATATGAAATTTAACAATCATTTTCTTGAAAATAAATGTTTTGGAACTTCAAGCTCTTCAATGAATTATAAATCATTTTTAATTGTAATATTCACATGGTGTCTCTTTTTGTAATATTAACATTAACAACTATTTTTTATCAAGGCCACTTTAGATGAAGGGCCTTTTTTATCTCTCTTTATATTTAATATAAAATTTAGAATTATTTTTAATATTTAATAAAAAATGATTTAACAATCAAACATACATCAACATAATACATTTTAGAAACCAAACAACATCAACATCAACATGATATGAAAATATATAATATACATGAATGTTAATATCAAATAAATACATATGTCAAATATACATCACGAAAATCAATATTCATGTTGACTACAACTATCTAGGTCCACCACTAAAGGTAGAGGTTTCAACACCTCCATCAAATAATAATGAACTTATAGTTTGATGTGTCTCTCCAACAGGGTCTATATCACCCCATAATATCATAGATCCTATAGCTGGTTCTGTTAGTGTTGCTACTGGAGTTTTATGTGGTAGTTGGGGAAACTAGTGGCATAGGTGGAGGAGTGGAGGATGAGGTGGATCAATAATTGGTGCAACTGGTGGTGCATGTGGAGAAGGAGGGGGAGAAGAAGGAGATGGATCATTAGCTGGGGAAATTGGTGGCACATGTGTAGGAGGAGGTGGATCGGTAGTTGGTGTAGTTAGTCGAAGAGGAGGAGAAATAGGTGGATGTGCATCATCCTTAGCAATCTCATCATCTAAAGACAAAGTAGTTGAATAATATGGACATGGATGTCTCGTACTTTTTCACTTAACCTCAACAACTAATATGGGGATGCCAATAAGATAACACATCAATAATGTCATACCATGGGGAGGGATCACATAGATCTATGCTAGCTCAAGATCCTATGTAATGATTCTAGGGTGCATTGGTGCCACTTTATAGCTAGCCATCAAATTACACAACCAATTTGTGATTCAATGATGAAATTTCTATCCATCTTTTATGGCTTGTTGGGTCTACATGCTTGAGATAGCTCATTAATGTCCTCCATCTTTGCATTAGGATGGGGAGGAGACCCCTCACCAAAATATGAGCCAATATCTGTAAAATAACTTAGACAACAATAATTAGACAATTTAAATAAAATATTATAATCAATTACATTTGCATTACATATGACTAAAAAATATACAAATTATATAATCAAAAGACAATGATAACATTACCTCTCGTGTCTGGTGGCTCAACTACAATAAATGATATTGTTCGCACAATGTCCTTGCCAATCCATCCCTGCATAAGGATAATGTACAAGGTTGAGGGTGTGATCATACTTCCTACCAAAAAGAGCAAAAACATATACACCCATCGACCTACACAGCTTCTCCGACTGGCCCCTCTTGGGAAAATCCTTCCCCCAGATGCACATTTGTACATTAGCCCTGGACCTAGGAGGTTATCAGCTGAATATCGGCCAATTCACCAGAGACCTCTAAAAAAGTAAAGTAAACAACTTTAAAACAAAGGGGAAGAGATGTCGATCCTCCAACATGCTATGATAGTATATAGAGAAATACAAAACTATTATATAAACATGGAAAGCCACTTGATGAATCTAGGCACGTGAAATAAAATATCTACATAGAACAACATAAGGAAACTAATGTGTTTCCCATCAATAGTATGGTGTGCTACATTCATGATCATAAGGGACAAGCACCTAATCTCCTCTTCCCTAAAAGAATGTAAACTCAATTGGCCCCTAGAAACCCGGATGCCAATGGGGTTAATGATGTCTACACTAAGATATCTTTGCATATATGCTAGCTACTCTTGCTTATAACACTAGGTGGAAAATCGAAGAAATTGGGAAAATCCTCCACCCTCTTTGATAGAGGACAATGTTGAAATAATATTATCCTCTATTCTTTGGTATCACATATCGAGACCAACCTTGAAGGTATGTCTACTATGATCCTAGTGATAGATCAACTACATGAATAAATCGTTGTTTCCCTTGAGGGAGTTACCCTCATAAAAATTGAGGTGTAATAGGAAGAGGAAACAAATTCATCTCTCATACACATGCAAAGTTATATGTCTCAATCTACTACTATTATGTCTATCCCTGATTCACATACAAATTTCATTAAGAAAATATATCTATAAAATAAACAATCTATATTAAAATCACCATTTATAATATTCATTCAATAATGAACTTAACGTTTTTTTGCATAAAACATGTGTAACATAAACTATTGCACCTTATTTATAAAAATGCACCATGTATAGTGCACACAAATATAAAAAATGCATTAAGTACAATAATGTGCTCTAATTAGGAGTGGGATAACTCGAGAGCAATCTTCCCTCCTGAGTTATTTTTCCGGCGGTCCGCTTTTAAATTTCCGGCCAATCCAGAACTCTGATCGATTNNNCGCTTTTAAATTTCCGGCCAATCCAGAACTCTGATCGATTTTCTGAGCATGTGGGTTGGTGGGGAAAAACCCCTGAGATAAGATTCTGAAATGCATGGAACTTTGATCCATGCGAAACTCAGACTACCTCTGAAAATTTGGTTAGATTCAGACCCATTTTTTCTTGAAAAGCAAAACTCGAGAAAGAAGATTACTCCCAAGTTAGCCTACTCCCTCAAATTATATTAACAAACCATAAATGGTAAATGGTACTCTTACTGAACATTTCACTTAACATTTCGCACACCCATTAGAATAATAAGTTTGGGAACATTATTGGTTATTCATGTGAATACAATATTGGTGCACAATGTTCACGTAACCACACCATCATCGGTGTGCCACTATACTTTTTAAGTGCACCAAAACACAATGTGTATGTACATATATTAGCGAACTGAAGAGGATGGGAATTTTGTTAGCAAAATTTTTATAATTTTATGTTGCACTTAGAATGTAAGGAAGCATCGCCCACTAGTGCGTCCTACCTAAACACGAGTGAGAATGAAAAACTCGATGGGAAAATATTAACCATGTCCAATGTACTTATAATGTTAAAAAAAACACCACACACTAGTGCTTCTTATTTAAGCACCACATATCAATGTGGGAAAGTACAACATGCTAATATATCTATATGCACATTGCCTCCCTCCGATTTAGTTTCATAATATGTGTGGTGCTCATAAACTTAATTGGACCACTGGGAGAGGTGTGTTTGTACATCCATTAGTGCACCAGATAGCATGGTAAATCCAAACATGCATAATATACCAGATAGCATGGTAAATCCAAACATGCATAATATATAAAAAAAATGATGTGCTTATGAGGTTTTTGAGCACTTAAAAATATTGTGGCTTGTAAGAGCACTTACAAATGGTCCGATTTGAACTTTGTGAATGAAACACAAATTAAAAAATAAATGAAAGAATCAAATTAAGT
>CBVK0100364650.1:0-12622 GCA_900067695.1 Picea abies
AACTGTGAGGAGTTATGTGATGTTACACATACCACCAGAAATGGCATGACATGTACTATCCATATAGAATAGTATTACCTTCAAATATATTTAAAATCATACCATTATACATGAAACAACCTTGGGTCCATTACCCAAACCTTTTTGCTACAAGAATTCGCTAACAAACTTTCTTCAAGGGTTGACACCAATGACAACCAACCTAAATCAACATATGCTCTCTAGCCATGAAATAGGAATTAACTCCTAAAATCAAGGAATGAAGCGCTCTTCCCTAAAAATAGGAATTTTCCAAATGGTTGTTTATGAGACCATGGTTTTGGAAACCTATGGTATTTTCCCATGGGATTACATATAGGCATCCATCGGCTAAAAATAGACCTACTATAAATAGACATGCTATAAATAACAATCCTCCTAAATAGTAGGAAAAATGGAAAAAAATGAGTATGTCACTAAGTATGTAGTTAAGAATATACCCAAAAATTTGAGGATTGTTTCCCTACTTCCATGTCTACTCATGCTTTGTATTCATCTTCTGAAAAGATGTAATTTCATCCTCTGCCCTTCCCCATAGTAGAATTTCCAAGGTTGGAACCAAGGCCCCTGAGGTATTTGTGAGTTTTGATCATAAGAAGGACTAACCTAGCTCATAGATTGTATCTGAGAGTACCTTCTTCTGAATCTTTTGAAGACATAGGATCATAAGATATATAGTTATGAGAGGCCCCTAATCTAGTCTAGAAATTTTGGCAAATCATTGTGCTTAGCGAAGGAAGGAAGAGGATGAATATGAACCCACATTGGAGAAAGATAAAGCTTGAAAAGGACTTGGCCTTTATTTGTTCATCGATAGTTCAAAATTCATCTCATAATGTAAAGGAAACATGGAATGAATTGAATTTCCCAATGAGGCCATGGCTTTCTGACTGAGCTCATTGGGAAAGAGTCCCTCTTCCTCGGATGGTTGAGAGTTTGACTCAAGAGGTCATGTTTTCCTAGGGTTCTATTGAAGGGGTTCATTAGGAGTCTGTCTCAGCTCCTTGGGTGTACCATACACCATTTCTATCTATACCCATGAGAGACCCTGCCATCGAATTCTCCATCCTTCTATGATGGATCATATTCCTGCAATTTTTCATTGTCAACATGAGTGATGCAATTTTTCTTAGACTAGGTGGGAGATAATTCTTTGTTCATGTGGAAGGGTAAATGGATTTTCTTGGTTATATGTCCATATTGATGGCATTGATGACATTTGACTGGAACTCCTTCATAGTTAAATATTTGGGAAAAAATTCTAGGGCCCTTTACGATTTCTAATTCTTATGCTAATCCTTCCCTCACATCAATCCTGAACCAAATTTGAGCCACCAACATTTCTCCTATATTTTCAAAAGACATATTCGCTTCCAAAAATTACCCCATGGAGTTACTAATATCTTTAAATATCCTTGGTGACCAACAATCTAGGGGCAATACTAGGAGCCTAACCCATAATGGAGCTATATCATGTTCTTGGCTTGAATCAAACAGTGGAAACCACATATTGAGGGCAAGGAAATATGAGTCAATACTCCAGTTTCTCTGTAATACTAGTTGAGCATCTCCCAGAGCCCTAAACCTAAATGAAAACCAACCCCAAGCCAATCCCATGACTAAAGGTGTATACCCTAGATTCTAGACTCAGGATACCTATGCCGATTCCTTTATGGTTTTAACACTGAAATGACACCCATGTGATCTACCAACAATAGTTGTTTCAACAATTTCCACCACATTTTGCAGTTGAATGTGTTTACCAAGAAATATTTTAACCAACTTTCCTTTCGATTTAAAACAATTGTTATTTTTCTTACACATGCCACTTCTTCCTCTCGGCCTTGGGATTGTATTGTTTGGGAATTCCCCTCCCTGTGGAATGACTCTTTGGGAAATATGTGCCTCATCCCATTATAGATCCACCACTCCACATAGTCCCTCCCGATATATTAGAGAAACAATGAAGTTGATTCCATCCTGATTGATGTTAACACTTGGTAAATTGCTGGTTTGAAGAGCAACGAATTACCAACGTAAACTACAAACCAACTTTAAGACTATAACCTATCCTTTCCAATCTAGAGAGGGATCTCTCTGATACCTAATCTCTGATAGATAATAATTTGGATTTTGAGATAGATTTATATGTTTGAGAAGTGTTTTTTGGTTTCGCTAGCAAGGAAATACAAAACTTTGGGCTATGGAGTCAGTCCCTTGAAAAGGAGATAAATCAATCACTGGTAAGGGAAGATTTGACAGGATAAAGGCTAAATAGGAAATCGTCTTTCATTTTTCTTGTCGTTGTGTATGGCAGAGGAAAAGAGGACATAAAGAAAATCAGAGCACCATTAAAGTTGAATTCTAACTTACTTAGAAGAGAAACACATAGTTTAAATTGTTGAGTCTAAAACATCGCCTGATGAATTTTAAACTCGTTAAATGTTCCAATTTAAACAAAGGGAATATACAAGAATTTACAGGAAACATGAATTACATACATAGATAGGATCACAATACATCAAACCACCACCATTAGAATCTTTTCATCAAAGATTTAGGACATCTGCATTATTATTTCCATCAGAATCAAAGATTACATTCAAGAGTCCTATGTCTACATTACTTTGCCAACTTGGATTACATTGAAAAGATAAAATATAAATAAAACTAACACCTTCTTGGTATGCCATGCCTCAAATTACTTTCCCCTATAATCTCGAATTCAGTTACATCCCCCCAAACAACCATTTCAATAGAGTTTACCAAAAATAGAAAACCAACTACACCCAATCATAACACAACCAACACATTTGTCTCCATCATTCAGTCATGAGTAAGATTCAGTCATCAGGCTGTGATAAATCTGTCTCTTAGTANGCCATTCCTCAAATTACTTTCCCCTATAATCTCGAATTCAGTTACATCCCCCCAAACAACCATTTCAATAGAGTTTACCAAAAATAGAAAACCAACTACACCCAATCATAACACAACCAACACATTTGTCTCCATCATTCAGTCATGAGTAAGATTCAGTCATCAGGCTGTGATAAATCAACCTTTACTTTCACAGGGTGCCTGAGTAATTGAGCATACTATGGGAAACTTTGCCAGCTTTGTATAACGGGCTCTGGTTGCTTCTGCACAATCACTAGTTGTAGCATGCACATGGTGGGTTGGAGTAGTGGACATCCATTTGCAATCACTCATGTAAATCTAGGTGGAAGCAATGGTTGGGGGACCATGCATATCTTCCAAAATTGGCATGCGTTTCATTTATACCTACTCTCCTCAGTAGGTAATTTTACAACATCTGTGTGACGAATATTCACTGTGCGAGTGTCATGTTAGACTTCTTATTATCGGAAGTAGACAAGATATGTGCAAAGAAAGATTCCATGCCACAATAAAAAAAGAAAAAACGGGGTTGTCTTATGCATTCCCCTGGCCTCACCTACAACCTTAAAACTCTGAGTGTTTTTCTAAGAGACCAGTTCGCCTCACCTACAACCTTAAAACTCTGAGTGTTTTTCTAAGAGACCAGTTCCATTTACTCATATTTTTCACCTATCTCCACACGACTGTGTTTACTTTCACTTTTTCCTGAGCATTGGCGAGAGCTGCGTGGGTGTTATCCATGGTCATTCTACATTCCTTGAAATGCTCTGAGATTCTTTCTTCTAACACCCTATGTTTCTCCCATAGTTGGATAATTATGTCATGTGCCTCTATAATTTTTCTTTTGAGACAATTTACATTCCCTTCTCGACTCTGTGATGCTGACGTTTCAATATTATTTTATGTGAGTTGTCTTCTTAATTATTTATTTTCTTGGTACAGTTCGACGATAGCGAGTTTCTCTTTCTTAACATATTGCAACAAATTTTGAACATTTGCATTTTCATCACCTGAATTCCTCCACCTCTCACCAATTCCCATGCTTGAACCTTCAACAGGCTCTAGTTGAACAACGCACATGAGTAATCTCTTGGCAGCAAACTAGGTTCGCGATTCACTGGTAGCTTAGATCTCTTCAGGTTTCTTAATCAACCTTTGCCTTCCTATTTTCTAGGGTGATGGATGGTGGGATGAAGAGTCTTCTATTTCCTTTCCCTTTCTTGTGACATATTCCTTTCTTTCCCTTGAACAATGGAATTTTTTTTCCCTCACAGATAGATGAATGTCTCCTTTGGGGTCTCTAGGGATGTCAGCCAAAATTAGAAATGAATCCCAGTCTTTGTTCAAATGTCTCAATTATTCGACCACAAATAGATTGATTAATGACAAATGGGACAAATTGTTCCCTAGTTCATCAAACTCATCTTGGATGTTGTCTGCCATCTTTTCCAAGCTTTGATGCAAGAAGAAAGGTATATTCAAAAGTTTTTTCCCTGTGAAGTGCATCAATTGCCTAATGTGATATGGGTATACCCTGTCAAACCTTCCTTCATAGGTGAAATATCTTCTGATAACCTTTAGAACCTTTTGGAAAGGCTCTAGGAGGTACTGGCTTGGAACGCTGAATCCAATTTTCCCATTTAGACATTTGGGCTTGATAAAGTTTGTTGGCCCTTAACCAAGTTTAGAGGAAACATTGGTTATGTTTAATCATTTTTAGGACTTCGATAGGCTGGTCGAAGATGGAGTGCCTAGGTAGAGCATAGATCATAGGATATCACTCATTTTGTAGGATTGTGGACCTAACAAAGTGTTTTTAGGGTTTATGTAATAGGTTAAGGGATGTCGGCCCATTGGTGTAATCATGATTAGGCCTTTTTGTAATCTATAAAGAAGTAGCTAAGTGATGTAAGAGGTACTACTAGATTTGGTTGGCTTTGTGCAAGAATGTGTTAAGGTCTTGCAGAGCTAAGTGCAAGTGTTTTGTAAGTTGTTTTGTGCAGACAGAATGTGTAAAGTAAGGATTTTTTCTATTGAGGAGTTGGCTCTGTATCGTGACGTAATTTTGGGGAACGTTGATCTAGTGCACTGTGTGCAAATCACCTATCCACTGCGGAGTTGGGCTCTGTGGCTTTGTACACAGGATTAGATGAGTGTAAGAATATTGAAGACTAATAAAGAAGAATAAGAAGTTGGTGGACGTAGCCCCACACTAGGGTGAACCACGTATACCCTATGTCTTGATGTTCTTTGTGCGATGTTGTTTTCTTAGTGTTGTTGTTATTATGTAAAATGAATGCATTTGATATTGTATCTTAGTGCTTAATGGTGTAAATGAATGCTAGATCTGAGCTAATTCTATGTGCTAAGAGGTTTTAAGGGATTAATCTTGATTGTTACTATGTTGATCTGTAATAAGGATTGATCTGCGATGTGAATGAGAATCATAATATAAGGCATATTGTTGGATATGTTCTCTGTTAAGTGTTGTAATCACATATCTCTGTCCCAACCTGGTTGTAGACACTTGATTCTCTCCACCCCCCCTACCTCTACCTTGGGTGAGACTTCATCTGCTTCGCAGGTGTTGTCGAAAAGGTCGGTATTTAGGGTTTTGTTGGTGCATTGTTGAAGCGTTGAATCTTGGATCTGCCCCTATGCCAACAAATGGTTTAGGGATATGAGTTTCATTTTAGTTGGCTACTGGTATTGATCACATTTGTCACTTGGAAAATGCCAGAAGGATCAGCCTTTCCAGAAGTTGAGCCATCAGAGTCATTGGTCATGAGGTTCTCCACCTTATGGTACATGAATGAGATGGCAAAGCAGTGGAAATCAAATGCGGTGTTCCATGCTTACTACCTACTGTTGAATCACACCACTGAGTCTTTTATACAAATGACCCTAAATACACTACACCACTATAGGCCGCTAGTGAATTCCACACAGATCGACACTTTATCTACATCACTACATACAGGGATGAAAGTAAGGAGGAGTTGCAGTCCTATTATAAGCTAAACAATGAATATATGGAGGAGATAACCAAAGAATGGAAAACAAAATTACTTGTACCAATGGAATATGTAGAACTCTTTGACCCCAACATCATCAGAATTCTATTGGTCACCTAGGTTGAGCATGATGGACAGACTAGCACGAAAAAAAAGAAGAAAAAGGAGGAAGTGCAGAACATAGAAATGGATGAGTAGGACAACGCATCAGAGGAAAGTAGGCTTGACTCACCCACAATATGAGGAGGAGATGAAGTGAACAAAGAAGAAGGAGGGGAAGACGAAGAAACGTAAGACAAAGGTGAAGTTACACTGTTGAAGTATCCCCTTACAGAGGATGAAACATCAAAGAAAAGGAAGCTTTCTCTGCGGAAACCCTCAGCAAGAAAGAAGACCTGAGCCAATAAGCCTCAGTCGAAGAATGTGCTCACAGTGGATGATGTTGATGTCATCATCATAGCTATAGAGGATTCTTCAAAGGATATCTTGCAAAGACATGAAGTGAAGCAGGAGACGTTGTATGAAAGAATTGATAAGGAAATGAAAGACATGAGCCAATAAGCCTCAGTCGAAGAATGTGCTCACAGTGGATGATGTTGATGTCATCATCATAGCTATAGAGGATTCTTCAAAGGATATCTTGCAAAGACATGAAGTGAAGCAGGAGACGTTGTATGAAAGAATTGATAAGGAAATGAAAGACATACAACAAGATATTCATTCAAGCCACATAGTATTGACTGTGCCTTCATCATCATAAATTGTATAATTGGGGGATGAGCCCACCCAATTATGAAGGATAGAAGGTGCAACAGAGGCTCGACTTCATCGATTCCAAGAAGAAAAGGAGCAAGCCATAGAGGCCTTAAAGAAAGAAAAGGAGGAGGCCCTAGAGTAACTTCAAGTTGTGCAGAAGGAGAAAAATGGAATTCGGAGGCCCTAGAGTAACTTCAAGTTGTGCAGAAGGAGAAAAATGGAATTCGAGCAATGTTCAAGGAGGATACAGTGATGATGCAGAAAGAAAAAGACTAGATGCTTGCAGAGAAGACTACGGTCAAAGAGGTAGTGACTAAAGCACTTTTCTCTGTGTTAGGCTTGACATAGGAGGAAGAAGAGTTAGCTGAGATACAAGTGGGGAAGCTCACTGGGGCCATTCAGTAGATTCAAGTGAGATTAATGGAGCTAGAAATCCAAGAAGTCTTGAGTACTCCATAAGAAGTGCATGATCAAAGGGAAGAAACCACAAAGAGCGTAGTATAAAGAATCAAGGCACTCACCTCAAAGTGTAAGAAACTGAGTGATCAGAGTGCGCAAACATATGAGCACCTTGTAGAAGATCTGGAGCTGAGTACACTGGAAGCACAACTATAGAAGGTGAAGTAGTAGGAATCCACCATGCAAGCACAGATGAAGTTGCTTACTGTATTTGAGAAAATGAATCGATCGCAAGAGCAGTGCGTAGTCCAATAGCAGGTTACTTCCATCCAAAGAAAAGTCATGGAGGTGACACAGAGACTCTAGTTGGTTCAGGACGAAGCCTGCATGATTTTTGAAGAGATTGAAGGACAAGGCTCACAGCTAGACTAGATGGTCATGATAGTATAACAGGGCCTGGAAGGGCCTATTACAAAATAGGTGATTCAGGAGTTCATCGAGCAGGAAGCTCTAGAGAAGTAGCAAGTTGAGGAAGATCAAGATAAGCTCGAGGCCTTTACCCAGATCTGAGTTACTCGAGATGAGTCATAGGTAAGTGTTAGGGGCCTATTGGCCCTTGACCAAGTTTTGAGGAAACATTGGTCATGTGTGACCATTTTTGGGACTTTGACATGATTGTCAAATATGGAGTGCCCAAGCAGAGCAAAGATCATGGGATCTCACTCATTTTTTGGGCTTGTGGACCTAGCAAAGGGTTTTTAGGGTTTATGTAATTGGTTAATGGATTTCAACCCATGGGTTTACCCATGATTAGGCCTTTTTGTAATGTATAAATAAGTAGCTAAGTGATGTAAGAAGTACTACTAGATCTGGTTGGCTTTGTGCAAGAATGTGTTGAGGGCTTACAGAGATAACTAAAAGTGTTTTGTAAGTTTCTTTGTGTAGAAAAATTGTGTAAAGTAAGGCTTTGTTCTATTAAGGAGTTGGATCTGTGTCATGACCTGATTTTGGGGAAGTTGGATCTAGTGCGTTGTGTGCAGATCACCTGTCCACTGTGGAGTTGGGCTCTGTGGATTTGTGCATATGAGTAGATGAGTCTAAGAAGATTGAAGACTAATAAAGAAGAAGAAGAAGTTGGTGGACATAGCCCCACACTGGGGTGAACCACATATATCATGTGTCTTGATGTGCTTTGTGCAATGTTGTTTTCTTACTGCTATTGTTATTATGTAAAATGAATGCATTTGATGTTGTAGCTTAGTGCTTAATGGTGTAAATGAATGCTAGATCTGAGCTAATGCTATGTGCTAAGAGTTTTTAAGGGTTTAATCTTGATTGTTACTGCGCTAATTTGTAATAAGGATTGATCTGCAATGTGAATGAGAATCATAATATAAGTCATATTATTAGATAAGTGTTTTGTTAAGTGTTGTAATCATATATCTGTGTCCCAGTCTGGTTGTAGACACTTGAGTCCTACAACCCCCCCCCTGCCTCTACCTCAGGTGAGACTTAATTTGCTTTGCAGGTGTTGTCAAAAGGGTCGGTAGTTAAGGTTTTTTTGGTGTGTTGTTGAAGCATTGAACCCTGGGTCTACCCTTGTGCCAACAAAGTGTTTATAGCACAACATTTCTAAAGGCATGCCTTTAAACGATTTTTCACCATGCGGAGGGGTCTCCATCGCAACTAACATAGTTTCCTCCGTCACTCGAAAGGTGATTCCTGCAATGGTCATGCGAACCCCAAAATAATTGAGGGTGAAATACTTAGCCAACTTCGCATTGTATCCTTTGATCTTTTCACAAAAGCACATGTATTCGAACTGTTCAAAAGATGCCTTAATTTCTGGATCTTTGTTTATTAATTCCAGGTCTTCAAGCTCAAACCTCATGGCCCTTCCACTTCTTTCCTTATTTCTTATGCTTTGGGACATTTCCATGATGCCAATACATATTTATCTCACGAGCGTGATAATGAACAGTGACACCCTCTATTGCATGGTAAATAAGAATGAAGGAATTTGCAGAGACTTTCAGAAAGACAGTAACAGAATCTTTGTGCAACAAACAAAATCATCCATAGGATTTCACGGCATGGTAGTAAGGTGTGATGGAAAATTTCGACGTAGTGGGGAAACTCGACGTAGTGGAAAAAAACAACAGGAGGCTTGTTACGGTAGGGAGTCGCGACAAAAAATTCTAGCCCAGTAGAAAAATACCAGGAGACTTGTCGCGAGACAGGGAATTTCGACGCAATGAGAAATTTAGCATGACAGGAGGAAATTCCAAAGAAGAAAGTCTAACCATGAGAATAAATAACGTCCAACACGCTAGTTTGCAACAAACTCCAATAGAATTTAAACCATGACTGAAAACGATGAAGGAAACGTGGCAACTCAAATAAATAGACTTACAATATGAACCATGAATCAGGTTTAACACAATGAAGGGCTATAGATCTTGTAGAAAAAACCATAGATAATGAACAAATCCAGAAAGTAAAGGAGAGGCATGTAGGGTGACTGGTATTTATACTGGAATGGATAATGAATGGAATCGTGGAAGAGGAAGGTAAATCCATGGTGATGATAAGTTTGAAAGCAGGTTAAATATTTTCACAACAAATGTGTGTGACGGGTATACTTTGAAGTGTGAAAAGTATAAATGATAAGAGGGGAAAAGTATACATGATAGGAGCATCGTGATTTTTCACCTTTCTGACTTCATAATTAGGTGATGATGTTCATTATATCCTTCGACATGACATTTATCCCAACAAATTGCCTCGATCATTGGCATGTAAATTATCCTTTTCTTATAGGACTCAGTATTTAGGGAATGGGACCTTTACAAGTTGCACATGGCTAATCGTTATGCCCTTACCCAAATCCAAGGGTCAGACCTGCTACTTGTTGATTTATACCCATTCGTTATTCGGTCACTGACCTCATGTGCTTTGACACATGAACTATGATTGATCTAGGACTAACTCTATCTACAAAATCCATGGTGTTAACAACTGGCTCCAATGGGAATGTTATCCTCCCAGCGAGGTGGAAAACAACAATAGACTAGGTGCCTGAACATTGGGTTTTATTTGACCTAAAAAACTCTAAAATGACGAAACAGACTCACTCTAGACCTCCCTAACATAGCTATGACTAGACTCGACATAAACGTAGGGCCTTCACTTTGGGCTTTGATTTCTGCTGACTACTGAATTGAAACTCTTTCTCTGAAAATAGAAATAGTTATTTACAATGAAATGAAATATTGAAAAAAATTTCTAAACAAGACAATGTTTGAGAAACCTTCCATTCACAGCCCCCCCCAGGGAGATATCCATTAAGATGTTGCAATAATTAGGAAATGTTCCCATGGTACATGGAAATCCTGAATGGCCCCATCCAAACATGATCAAACTTCCCATGCCTCCCTCTATCTTCATTTCTCACGTCCCACTTTAGTACCAAATCATTTACCTTGAAATCCTCTTCTTTGGTGATTTTGTCGAAAATTATTTTCATTTTGTCTTGGTGTAGTTGTGATTTGTTGAAGACCTATTCACTCATTTGATGTGCAGGGATCAATTGTTTTATTCTCCTTTGACCGTCCTTTGGTTCCGCTTCTTTCTCTTGCAACAATATACTTACTGGAAATCCCAATGAGGTGGGAAAAACTTCCTCTGTACCATATACAATTTGGAAAGGTGATGTGGAGATGGACATTTTAGTGGTGATTCTATCAGCCCATAACGCATAGATAAGTGTTTTGTGCCAAGATTTCTTGTTGTCCTTCAGAAGCTTCTTAATAATCCTGGTCAAACTTTTGTTAGATGACTCTGCCAATCCATTACCCTATGGATAATAAGTTGTGAAATGGCCCAGAGTTATGTTATAGTCACTGTAGAATTTTTCCATCTTCTTAGACTTGAATTTCACTGCATTGTCAGTCATGATCTTGACTGGACAACCAAATTTAGACAAGATATTACTCTCTAAAAACTGAATGATAACTATATCAGTAGCTTGCCTTGTGGGGACCTCTTGGATCCACTTGGTGAAGTAGTTTGTGGCCATTAGTATCCACCTATGCTAAGCTAAAGATGGAAAATGAATTTCTCCTATAAAATCTAGACCCCATTGCATAAAAAATTCTTCAACAAAGATAGGTTTTAAAGGCATGGGTTTCATATTTCTTTTCCCATCAAATATTTGGCATTCATGTCAGCTGAAAACTTCCTTGTATACATCGGAAAAAATAATAGGAAAATATAACCCTTCCCTCAAGATTTTGTACGTAGTGATCTTCCAATAATGATTCCCCCCATAGTCTCCTTTGTGAAACTATTTAATATCCTTTTTCATATCTTCCTCCATCAAACAATTTAGTAAGATCCCACCTGGATCTTTCCAATACAGAGAATTATCCAGAATGAAAAACTTTGCTTCTTTAAACTTCAAAAATATAGCTTTGGTTTTTCTCAATCCAGAAGGATATTGTAAATTACGTAAATAATGTCATCGTACCAAGGAGAATCAATGAACTTTTGAGATATATGTGGGACTCCTTCTTCTTGTGAATGTTTCGACAAATTGGTAATAAAATTGATTCCCAAAACATCACAATTCGACTACTCCATTAATTTTGCAAGTCCTTGACCCTTAATCATCTTTGTAGTCTTTATTTTGAGGTCATACTCCAACATTACTGCGATCCATTTTCCCCTCCTCCCTTCAGGATTAGGCTTCATCAAAATATCCTTTATCGAATTGCTAGGCACATAAGAAATGACACGAGAATGAAATATATAAGTTCTGAATTCTTTAAGGGCCTTCACCAAGGCATACACTTATTTTTATATGATGTCATACCTTACTGGGGAGTCTATAAATGTCTTTCTGAAATAATCTATGGGATTTTCAAAGTATTTATCATCCTTTTGTAAAACAAATGCCAGCAATGGCATGTTATGAGGCAAAGGAAAATAAGATAAATTTCTTTGCAAAATTCGGGTTGGCTAACACTGGAGCTTTGGTCAATGATAATTTAATATCTTCCAACAACTTATTATCTTCAAGAGTCCATTTTATTTCATTTCCTTTCCTAAGAATATTTTTGATATGATTTATGATCTTAGCCAAGTTGGGAATGAACCTCCTCAGAAAATATACCTTTCCTAGGAACGATTGTACCTCTTTTTTACTCCTGGGAGTGTCTATATTCATAATTCCTTCCAATATGTTAGGGTCTATTTTTATTCCTTCCTTTGAAATGATGTGTCCAAGAAATTTTCCTTCTTTCATACCAAAGATTGAATTTTTTGGATTTAATGAGATGCCAAACTTTCTACATTTCTGAAAAAAAATTATTAGATGTTCGATATGTTGATCTGAAAATGTTACACAATGTACTATAGACTGTACTATGACCAACACATTTGGTCTTACTGAACTCGGATCTATTATGAATAATTTATGACGTTTTTACCCGAAACACTTGTTTTAGACTAGT
>CBVK0100364651.1:0-12619 GCA_900067695.1 Picea abies
AGTCTTTTCTCTGAATTTGTTTGTTGATATTCTTCCTTGTGAATCATGAGGGGAGTAGCCTTAGTTTGTTTTTCCTCGTCTCCTAGAATGATTCCCTTAAAAGGGAGAAAAGTAAAATCTGTCTCAGCTATTTTTCCATCTAAGGATTTCCATTTGTGTTTGGTAATGACACTTTATTTGGAAGACATCATTTGAATTGCTTCATTTTGGGAAAGTCTGTACCATTCATAAAAGGATATCCACAAATCCATTATTGACATATATGTTTGTCATTGCTCAGATAAATCTTTCTTTAGTTCTGCAGAAGTAATGGCATTAGATTATTTGGCTTGGGTATAAGTAAACATATCCCAATGTAACATTCTCTTAATCCATTCTATGTTTACTCTTCTTCAAGGACATCCATTCATAAGGGAAAATAATTTGTGCATCTCCGGGATTGATGGTTTTTGTAGTCCTGTGGGTAATGGATTTTCAAATCTGTAGGATGGAATTATTCCATCTATTTTTTTAATATATCCTAATTCATATCTTGGAGTTCTCGATGGTCTAAAGTAGCTAAATATTTCTCTGAGTCTAGGATAATATGTTTCTAGCTCAAGAATATGATGCATCATCAAGACATGGTTTTCATGTGGAAAATCAATGTCTGTTGTTTTAGAACACTTTGGATGAGGACAACTTTCTTTTGAGATTGAGGCTGGAGGATAATCACTTCTGGGATTATGGTTTTTATGTATAGGAGAGCATACTTGAGGTTGGGTATTGACCATCTTAAGGCATAGAGGACATTGTCTTGGAAGAATAGAAGGTGGTGCCATCCATATGGGTTCATTCGTACAAATGGGTGGATCTATGCCTTCAAAATTTGGAGATGGAAAAAAAGATGTAGATGGAAAGTTTAAAAACCTTCAAAATTTGGAGATGGAAAAAAAGATGTAGATGGAAAGTTTAAAAATACTTCACCATGTTGGCTACTCTGAGAAGACTGGTTAGAGACAAGAGTAGAGGATAAAGGGCATTGGATGAGTCCCGAAATGGGTGGCCATTGAAAAATGGGAGTGAGAAAATTCAGGTCTGGTTGCAGGACATGATGACTTAGAAGAGACAGATCGTCTTGGAGGAAATTAAATGACTGCTTGAGTATGATATTTTCCAATATCTATAGTATTGAGAGTAATTTGGGGTGAGGGCTTAGGATCCTACACTACCCATTCAATAGGAAAATCTAATTGTTCCCATGAAATGGCTTGGGGAACAAGTTTGGCATTGTTTGCAAAGGTATATACTAAGGTAGAACTCTCTGAATCTCTATCAGGTGCATGCAAAATTGTTGGATAGAGAGTGTTAGTATATCTAAGTGCCAACTTATAATGGATTGCAATATTTTCAGAACTAGGCTTCATATCATATCCTTTGGTGAGAACCTTAACTTGCAATATATCTTTGAGGTTTGGGTCAATGACAACGACTCTGAAATTTGGATGACAATCAAACCAGATAGGGCCTCTGGCAAGATCACCTTGTACCCCTCCTATTAAAGCATGGACAAATTTGTTGAAACGATTATCAAGCACAACAATAAGAGCGAATGCAAGTATATCGGTTATGTGCAGAGGTTCAATGCCTATTCTGATACATCCAAGATATAAGAAGTTTGCTTTGGCTTTTTTTTCTTCAATCTTAATTTCATCAGGGTCTGAGGTAGGGATAATACAATGATCAAATGCATTTTGTTGGACTTCAGATACTGTTTCAATGATCTTAATTTGAAAAGATGCACGTAATTGAAACATGGGCATATCATCCTAAATATCTTTAGCAGATAACTTAGGAAGTTTCCACCTAGGGAGAGGCTTTTCTTCTTTATATACTTTATTGAAACTATTCACATCACGCATTCTCATTGAACCAAACAAATGAGAAATAGTTGATATTTCATTTTTAGCATTTTGACTTTCTTCTACTACTTTCTACTTCATTTCTTTATAAGACGTAGAATGAGAAGTATTAGAACTAGAGGGAGAATCCATGGAGCTTGGATTGGCTCTAATACCAATTTTCCAAAGGCGTCCCTCAACGAGGAATGATGCTTGTTTTTTGCTTTTAACCTTCTTCTGACGTTATGAACTTCTACAGGAACCCCTACATGATCCTTCAAGCAGATTCAACACCTTACCTTCAACAAACTCCCTGAGTGACTTTGTTGTCTTAGCGGGAAAAACAGAAGGATAATAATGCTCCAGAATCCTAAGCAAACCTCGGGTGAACTTCGAATGAACTTTTACTCAGAAGAAAAGATATAAACACGCATTGCGGGAGGATTTTTATTAATTTTTTCAGAAAGGATTTGCAGAATTTTTCAGACTTACAAACGTAAATTCACAACTTTCGACCATAGAACATTTCAGAATACCTCAAACTTGAGTAGAATATAGCTCAACCTCGTGAATTATCTGGAAACCCTTCGGCTTCTGGTGCTACTGGAAAACCCTTTAAACAGACTTGTGGGTTCTGCCACTTTAATTCACAGCTCCCAGCGGAGTAGTTCCTACGCAGACTATCAAACTCACAACATAAAGACTCAGACAAGAGGGAGCTTGGAAGACCAATACCAACAGACTTGTGAGTTCTGCCACTTTAGTTCACAGGCTCCCAGCGAAGTAGTCCCTGCGCAGACTATCAAACTCACGACAGAAAGACTTGAAGCTCAGACAAGAGGGAACTCAAAAGACCAATACCAACAGACTTGTGAGTTCTGCCACTTTAGGTCATAGGCTCCCAGCGAAGTAGTCCCTGCACAGACTATCAAACTCACGACAGAAAGACTCATAGCTCAGATAGGAGGGAGCTCAAAAGACCAATACTAACCAAGACTCTAAGACTCGATGCCTCAAATGAGTGCCCCTGAGCCTTATTTATAGACTTTCTCTAGACTTCAAACCGACGAAATGTGCAAGAATCGTCCTGAATGGTCGACAAACTCTTTTAGTACAGACTGGCATACTTTTCCGTAAATGCATTACTTCAATAGATTCCTTAGAATGTGGGTCAAACCGCACCAAACGTCAAAGAAGTGCTCCTAGTTCTAAGGATTTTCATGAAAAGCAAATCATATGGAGAAGATATTAGTCATGATCACAATACATCCCCATATTATATTGTTGGGAATAGGCTCCACCAGTTTCCCAATATTTTGAGTAAATCTTACGTAGTATGATTGTTCGTCCTTGGAATGATTGTGCATAGTTTCTCATTTTTACAAGCCATTGGAGATGATGAGTTGCATACATTGACAAGACCATGTCATGAGTAATTCTGTCAGATTCAAAGAGATCACATATTTCTCTTAGTGGAATATCTTTGGTTGTGCATTCTATATTTAAGTATGTTGGGTCCACTACACTTTTGTTGATGCCGAAGTCTCTCCACCAATCTGATAGTCAAACATGATATAATCCCCTCATACTAGTATATACACTTCTAAATTTCAATAATGTGAAATATGTCTTATTCCTATTCTCTTTCTTGAGAAAATTCCACCATTCCTTTTTGTATTCACTGTAATTAATGTCTGTTTCGAAGAACTTCTGTGTGGGATATTGATCTGGCCAAAGAGCATAGGAGCGGGGACTATCAAGTGAAAAATATTGATGACATAATCATGTATTATTATTATATTGTTGCCAAATAAAGTTTATATCTCTGAAGGTGTAGCATAAAGATGAAGTAGCATCAGTTGCAGCTCTGGTTGATATGTTATAAAGCATGTCTGGAATGTTTTCAGTATAAAATGGGATTCTTCTGAGTTATAGAACATAATTTGGTAGGAGATGAAGTGGCTGCAAATTCATATCGAGAACTTCAATTATTCTTAGTTTCCATGTAGGTTTCCATAATTGGGCATATACTTACCAATCTTCATTGCCTGGGATATTCCTTATTTGTTCACCTCCATTTTTCCATTTAGTAACAATGACCAAATAATGGATTTTTGCATTTGATATTGCTTGTTTTGTAACCACGTTCACTTGTCCTTCCTCGCTCACATGCACACACTCGCTTGAAGGTTTTCTCTACTGAGAAAATCAGGGATATAATTTTTAGAGCCTTTGATGTGTTCAATATCAAAATCAAAATTTGCAAATAGAGCTTAGCATCTTGCAAATTTTTCTTCACTTGCTTTAGTGATTTTCTTATGTAACACCTTGTTCATTGCAACAACATCAATTCTGATCATAATTTTTTTATTGATGAGATATATTTCGAACTTATTGATTGCATTGAGGGTCGCCTTTATTTCTTTGTCAATTGTTGCATAGTTATTTTCATTTTCAAGCCAAGTCCTTGAAGCAAACTGTATGATTTTTTCATGTGGCTTTGATCTCCTTGTCTTAACTTGTTTAAGAATTTCTCCCCATCCTTGGTCACTGGCATCAGACTCAACAATTTTAAAGAGTTCATCACTTACAACATGCAATATTGACAAGTGCTTGACTTTAGATTTTATTTTTCTCACAGCCTCAGTGTGTGCTTTAGTCCAAGGCACCTACATGATCCTTCAAGCAGATTCAACACCTTTCCTTCAACAAGCTCACTGAGCGACTTTGTTGTCTTAGCAGGTAAAACAAAAGGATAATAATGCTCCAGAATCCTAAGCGAACTTCGAATGAACTTTCACTCAGAAGAAAATATATAAACACACATTGCAAAAGGATTTCTATTAATTTTTGCAGAAAATATTTACAGAATTTTTCAGACCTACAAACGCAAATTCACAGCTTTCGACTATGGCACATTTCAGGATACCTCGGACTTGAGTAGAATATAGCTCGACCTCAAGAATTATCTGGAAACCCTCCGGCTTCTGGTGCTACTGGAAAACTCTTTAAACAAACTTGTGAGTTCAGCCATTTTAGTTCACAGGCTCCCAACGGAGTAGTTTCTGCACAAACTATCAAACTCACGACAAAAAGACTCAGAGCTCAGACAAGAGGGAGCTCAGAAGACCAATACCAACATACTTGTGAGTTCTTCTTATTCTTTTGTTGTCGCGACTAAACAAATTTATATATAAATTTAATAATTTCTTGCACNNNTGTTGTCGCGACTAAACAAATTTATATATAAATTTAATAATTTCTTGCACAGAGTACGATAAGGGAAAGCCTCCCGTGTTTATCTCAAAGGGTCGCAACCTTGTAAGAATTTGTGGTAATTTCAAAGTTCGTCATTAGGTCACTACGACGTTTACTTCTCATTAATCCACAACAATGATTACACTGTAAAATAACCTTCCGATGTAATCCGGACAACAATGACACAATAAAATAAGCTTTCAGTTTAACAATTACGTAACCGTTATTAACTTCATTTAGGGTCGCGACATTTGATTAGTGGGATTCTAAGTATCTTTCAGAGACCAGTGCACAAGTATTTAGAATGGGGCTCTCACTTTTAATGATAGTGACACGATAATTCTTTATGCCCTCGATTTTTATTTACATCAACAATGGCAGCACATTGTTGTAAATTAATAATCAAAACGACCGGTGATAATGATTGCAATTTTTTTCTCTCCAATGTGCAATTCGTCTTCAGTTAATTAAGATGTGATGTCCGGCTGACAACAAAACCTTTCCACCACTATTGTTATTATTCTTGTAATTTGTTGATTGGCACTGTATCAAGATAGTCTCTCTTCAACAAATTTTATCACTGAAATTATAGTTATTTTTCTGATTTTATTTTTTATTTTCTTCAAATTTGCAGCTAATTGATATATAATTTTTTTGCTTCTATTTTTTTTCCAATGCAATAATTCTTATTTTCATGGAATTATGAACTTTTAACAAAATTCTGAAATTTTAATGGCCAAAAGCCCAATTGTGGTCAAAGACTAGAAAAAAAATCTGAGAAACTCTGAGAAATGGAGTTTGGCCAAAAGCCAAATCAACCAATGGCCAAGATAAAAAATTGAGGCTTTGATACCAAATGGGCCGAACAAAGTTCCCTCACACATAAATTATCCAAAATATATGGAATATAAAGTAAACAATTTAGGATGAAATAATAATTTATTGAATAAAAGTATAAAAATATGAATGAGATAGTATGAATAATTACAATGAGAACTAAGAATTGTATATATACCCACACAGAAGTGCCCTTTCACAAAAGACATAATCTTTCATGAAAAAAGTGTATCTCCATAATATATTTAGTTATTAAGTATTAATCATTATTATTTATTTATTTTTTTATATCTTATTTGTAAGTATATTTGTTTTCATAACAAAATCCCTCCCCTTAGTTTTTATAAGCTTGAGAAAATTTCATAGCATAGTTATTATTTGATAAGAAGTATCAATTATATCACAATGGTGTCAAAATATTTTGAATGCATATGGTTAAAAAGCTAATGGAACATCCCACAATCAAACTAAATTAGTTATAGGTGTGTATTCAAGGGCGATGCAAGAGTTTCAATAAGTTAATCATGCTAACATCCATGCCTAAGCAGTTTAACTGTTTATATTAAAAAAATTGTATCCACTAATAAGTTGAGGAAAGTTTAATACCTCTCATTGAATAAGTGGAATACTCATTAAATTGCTCAACATTACTCAAGTATAAGGTGACCTGTTTCCAATGACAATAAAAAGTAACCCATCCAATGGTACTCAACTATCTAAGGAATTGCCAAATAGAAGGCATCCCAGACTAAAACCATTGCAAGGAAAACTATAACCAAAAAATCTGTTTCATCTGGTATTAGCTTAGAACCTCATGCATCCAAGGCACGTTTTATTAAGACCAATGTAGCATACAAGAATAGCATGATCATGAACCAAAAAATTTCATCTAGAACCAATTGTTAAAAACATTGAATTCTTATGATTAAAACCATACAGCCAACCTAGGTGACCAATTGCATGGCAATGCTGTTTTTTAAATCACGAAATGGCAGTGTTACATTTACATAATTTATTTCATTAGTAAGAGGCGAATGCAAGTTTGACAGGGATAAACGAGATACTAGATACAAGACCAAAATATACACTAAAATAGTAAGGAGCTTTTTGAAATCAATTCTGCACTGGTGGAATGAAAAAGACGAGAATTTATATCAATTCTACACTGATGAAAGAAAATGAAACTACGAATGCCTGTTGGCAAGCTAGCCACAATACAAGATACATTTTGTTTTCATTTAACTAAAATATTTTCCTGAGCCACTATTCTAACTCAATTAAATGTAATCATTTTGTACAATCTTCCTAGCAATATGCCGCCCCAAAAACTCATATCCATGTACATATAGTGCTTCTATTTCAACCCTACAGCCAACTTGAACCATGTGTAAAAGCTCATCCTTGTACTTACTTTGATTCTGATATACATATATCATCAATCAATTAGCTTTCTTCTTTTCTTGAAAGATTGTTCACAGCGTTTCATACTAAGGAACATGCCAAATGCCACATACCTGCAGCATTTTTGAAGAAAGCAAACTTTGGGCCAATTGATGATCTCGTGGCTTGAATTTAAGACGTGCATTTTCAGGCACAAGTTGAAGGTCATTCCCTCTTAAACCTAACCACTTAACATCACAAACTGAAGGAGAAAACAGGAACAAGTCATCTATACAGAACTAAGAATATTCCATTCAGTCCTGAACAAATAACTAAAGACTCTCGATGACTGACGAAATTGAAACTTAAATGCCAATATACCATATTTAGATGCTTCCAACCCCATAGCTATGCTTCCAAACTTATACGTGCATACAATTGCCAAGCCAGATGGATTCCTTCAAAGGGAAAACATGACATTCTGAGCCGCTTGGCCTTGACAGCAGAAGCTTACATTGAGTAATTTAGTTAGAAAACTTTACCAATCAACCAATGCCACAATACGAAGACAAGGAAAAGTCCTGCTAAGACGATGGAGAAGAAACCTGTCTCCCAAAAAATAGGCAAGTCAACAACAGAACAATATTCAAATTTTATACTATCAACACTTTTTTTGTTCTATATTTGCATTTTCTATCTTACATATTAGTAGTAAACGAATTTCTCATCTCAATTATATATCTGTGAAATTGTATAAATCTTATTCTCGCTAGCTACATCCCCTTGCCAATTAAGAGTATGCAAATTAGCATTTCAGTAACGATTCGTCCTTTTTTGCATCCAAGACTAATAATAAAGAAAACCTTGAACCATAGCATATATGATTTTACACAACCTGCTAACAATAAATGCCCTGTATCTGAATTGCCACACCGTTACAACAGTACAAGTTTGTTCTATATATTCTATAAAATATAACAAGAGTACAGTTAAACATTGAATAAACATGACCCAAGGTCAAAAACTAGCACTAATCAATAATTATTTTAACAAGAAGACATTATCCTTCATTGCTTCTCGCACGCCTGAAGAATCATTGATCATAAAAAATGAAAACCTTATCATTTTAAGCAAGTTAATGGCAATAAATGCTCTGGACCCGAAATGTCACACAATTATACGGGGCAACCTTGTTTTAGACAATCTACAAAACATAATCAAGTCAAAAAAAGCATCAATGTTACTTGGACAAGAAACAAGATGGCAGTTAAAAGCAAAACCAAAAGAAGAAAAAAAAGTCAATATATGTTTATAAACAACTGAAAAAAAATTGTAGATATATAATTTTTAGAATATGTATTAAAATGCATTTCAAGCTATCATAAGTTCTATATGCAAACATACATCAATCAAAGACTTCAAAGCATTAGAATTTGTTTGGTTAAAAATAGAGTGAAACAGAAATTATTCATACTTTAGATTGGAGTTGAGTATCAATTTATTATAACAGAGAGAACTGGTCCAAGGCTTACCAGATTTGGAGAAAACCTCCTATTGGTCAATAGCCTATTTTCCAACATCCCCATCTCTTGTGCAAACAATAAATTCTCACTATTTGTACAGGTTTACATTCATGAGAGTGTAACAAACAACCAAACACTACTGTAATAGGCATTAATATATTCTCAACACTTGTAAAGGTTTGCATTCATGAGAGAGTAACCGACCAATTTAACACTGCTTCTATAATACGCATTAATACATTCTCACCACTTGTATGGGTTTACATTCATGAGTAAGTAACAAACAACCAAACACCACTTCTATGATAGGCATTTTAAACATAGGAATCTACTACCATGCAATCAATGTCATATCACTAGTCCATTTAAACAGGCCATATGTTATGTAATACTTTCTGTGCATGTCAAAATATGACAAAATATAGACAGCAATCAACATACCACTAGTATTATGTGGGTATTAACTAGAGTTAATGACCTGACACTTGACAAACATAGGCATTAATGACTTTTGACAAGTTGGTAACACTTCCAAGTTTACCCAGGCCTTACGTCATGGGTTAGACAATTGGCATTTGTTCCACAAATACACTCAGTTATATCACGTGCACATGTGCACAGATACACATACATGGGACAATATCCTTTATTTCAATGATTACCAACAGAGTACAAATGTCTCTCACTCCTAAGCACTCACTTTTATTGGTATATCATGTCTCACAAGAATAGCATTCTCACATGTTATCCTCACACCACTCAGTGTTATGGAAGTGTTACCTCCTAGGTTCTCACTTGGTGTGAAAGTCCCTAAACACAAGTTGTGAAACCCCAAGGGAAACTTAGACAAGCTACCCACTTTTTAGGCTAGATAGACTCTAGTCAAGGGGGGTAATCACTAGGTACAGTAAGCTCAACACATTGTAGAATGGAGGGGCAAAGAATCTTAGGTTTGGATCTGATCTAGGGTTTGAGATAATACTTTAAATTTCAGGTTAAAGACCAGATTTAAATAGCCTTTTCAGAATTATAAAACAGCAATATAACAAGGCTAAAATCTGCAAATCAAACAAGTTTTAACACTATAAATCAGGTTTAGGATGCATATTTGAGGCTCAAATGACTTGGAAAGGCTATCTGTTAAAAGGTTTTAACTTCTGTAATTTCCAGATTGCTAAAACCGAAAATAAAAATAAAAATTTGTGTTTTTTGGGTTGATTGAAAAAGAAGGCTAGTGCCTTGCTTCATTTCGGGCTATGGGGTCAAGTATGCAACTTTAGAGGGCAGTTCTATGAAAGATATAGGAGCTGGCTGGGCTGTAAAATACAAGCTAAAGACAGCCCTAAATTTGGAAAACAAAATATCACAGGTTGAGGAAGGAAAGGGTCTTGATAAAGAGATCCACTTTCACATCGATCTAAGGGTGGCTTTGCCTAAAGGTTCCAAACCATGCATTCACTCTCAAGATGTCTAGGGCATGAGTTTTTCATCTTTAATACAAAGTAATGAAGAAGTTAGGAGTACATATCTTCTTCCAATGTAGCAAGGTTACTCTTCTATGGCTCCTCAAGTCAACTTTGACAATCCAAACATGCAATACAAGTCACCAATGTGCACCAAGAACATCCAACACACATTCAACAAAATAACATATCCATTCCACAAAAACTTAGACAAGAGAAAAAGAACTTTTATTCCAAAGCTTTAAGAGCACTTTTAACAACCATTACAAATGGAGGAGCTTCTTATTTATAAAATTCTAGCTCAACAACTCCATTAATAAAATAATAATAGATCCATAACTAACCACAGATCTACTCTAGAAAACCTCAAAAAACTAATATCCTCCAACTAACTTGAGAGGAAAAGTCAACAAAATAATACTTTATGGTGGACCAATGCCACGTGTATAATCTCCATCAAATAGACGGTCCTAAAGAGTGGATTCCCTCCTCAAAATGGTGCAATGGATGAGGTCAAATCATAGAAGATATCCTCCTCATGGAGCGATCCAACAAGATGCCCAAAATAGCTCCAACAAATACCACACACGTGCTCATCGCATAGAAGAGAGGGTTGTGTTACCAAATAACAAAGAAGTTAGGAGTACAAAACTTCTTCCAATGTAGCAAGGCTACTCTTCTATGGCTCCTCAAGTCAACTTTGACAATCCAAAGCTGTAATACAAGTCACCAATGTGCACCAAGAACATCCACCACACATTCAACAAAGTAACATATCCATTCCACAATAGCTTAGACAAGAGAAAAAACACTTTTATTCCAAAGCTTTAAAAGCACTTTCAACAACCATTACAAATGGAGGAGCTTCTTATTTATAAAATTCTAGCTCGACAACTCAATTGATAAAATAGTAATAGATACATGATTAACCATAGATCTATTCTAGAAAACCTCAAAAAACTATATCCTCCAACTAACCTGAGAGGACAAGACAACAAAATAATACTTTATGGTGGACCAATGCCACATGTATAATCTTCATCAAATAGACGGTCCAAAAGAGTGGATTCCCTCCTCAAAATGGTGAAATGGATTAGGTCAAATCATAGAAGATATCCTCCTCGTGGAGATCGATCCAACAAGATGCCCAAAATAGCTCCAACAAACACCACACACGTGCTCATGGAATAGAAGCGAGGGTCATGTTACCATTGATACTATACCCCATTGAAACTATATCCCGGGAGGATAAGTCCTAACCTTGGAAGAAAATCCTAGAGGCACTACACGCAAGCTACCCACTGTCACCTTGGTAGCCTTGCCCCACACTTCAGACTAAGGAAAATAATCTACCCTAGCCTTGGGGGGAATCCCTATGGTCAATCTAAGCCAAATCGTTGAGTGATAAGATGGGAGATCTTAGCTTAAATTGATTATTCTACCAAATCAATTCACCCTTAAAGATGTATGGATCATGAGAAGACAAGTGAATTGTCAAACCAATGACTTCAGCCAATGCAATATCCAATTGATGTTTAAATATTTCAAGTGGTTTATTTGCAAATTAGAGAGAAAGTAATCAAAAGATCAAGACCATTTAAGTGTGGATGGCACAATTATCTAGAGTGCCGAATCAAATGTGTTCATAAAAATGACCAGATATGATGTAATATACTTGAACAAGAGGCAAATACATGTTGCTTCCTGAAAAGTGTGTGCAGCAGATTTGTTGCTCAGTTAACCATGCATATTTCCATGATGTGCTCAGAATAACAACCAGCGTTATGGTGTATTGATCAAGTGAGATCCCTGTAGAGTGATTTCCAAATTAGAATTATATCCCAAGTTTAACCAATCCATGACATTGCTTGCTCAACGGATTACATGGTGTTCAAGTCTGAGTGCTGTATCTTAAGGTGGAAAGAACTGTTATTACATACTAGCATCAAACTTTAAGTGCTGTAGCACTATTAACGAATATAAACAAGGAATTTAGTGCTAATGAACACTGTATATTTGTTATACTTATGCTGTGTAGTGGGTGTCAGTTTACCGCATTTAGTGTTGATATTACGGTAGCTGTGGGAGGTATTAACCTCTACGTGTAACCTTTGACGAGTCTAGAATATTCCTGGAAGCAAGAGAAACCCTAGAAGGTTAGGAAATAACCTTAGAAGACAAGTTGGCCCAAGATAATAATTTATATTAAATTATCATCCTCCAGAAGTAGAAGTCGGCCCAGTTAGGTCACTTGGAGGACTATAAATAAGAGGGCACT
>CBVK0100364653.1:0-12616 GCA_900067695.1 Picea abies
TTCATCATTTCTCTCATTTCCATGAAAGCCTTTCTGAGATCTTCATCTTCTGCAGGAATATGTTCATGACTCTCTTCATGAGCCATATTTGGTGAATGCCTCCCTGAAACTTGTGGTGATGATATAATCTTTCTTCTTGAAGGATGAGAACTTGGTTCTACAAGTTGACCTTCTCCTCTTGTGAGTTTCAACCTTGTGAGCATCAGAAAATAAAACACTTGCAAATAATCAAGCCTTCAAAAACCTAAGCTCTGATACGAACTTGATCTAAAAATGATAAAGGCTTGTATTCTTGAAATGTTTTGCAAGTTTTATTTAAGTGTTCTTATGCAAAAGGATCAATTTGAAAACATAGATTTTATAGAAATTACACATTCAAGATGCAATAATAACCAACAAAATACAGTACACAATAAACACATAACACAACAAATGATAAAGGAGTTCACCCCTCTCTTGGGCTACATCTCTTGGTCCAGCTTCCAATGGATCTTGTATATTATTCTCTCAAAGTTCTAAAATATGTGCTTTACAATGCTCAAAATGCCAAATAGATGGCTCCAATTACTTCAGAACGTCCAAAAATCCCTAGCTGGGCTTTTTCGGCACCTGATTTGGCAAAAAATTGAAGAAGATAGGCTTCTTAGAAGTTCCCCTTCAAACATGTTGTCTCTGGATCGCCAAAATGCACCTTTGTGTGTCCAACCTAGCCTCTATGCTCATTTCCATGCTAAAACCTAGCACCAGGCACATAACCAAAAAACCATGCACAACTATAGAATGGTTAGGGAATCTAGCCCCCTAACTACAAGCCATTGGGCATATGGGTCATATGACCATGCATTAAAGGGATAATCTCCAAGTCATATGGTTAAGCGCCAAGTGTCCAGGAGAGCAGGATTTTAAATCATTTGAAACATGTGTGTGGTGGTGGTCATATGGGAATCCGCATGTGACTAGGGATCGAGGCTTAGCCCCGGCCCGAACCATGCCCAAACCATAATACAATGCAAATTCAAATATATTTGAAACCATATATATAATAGGGACTAATGAATGGACTATTGGTAGCCTACGCCATGTGAAGGTGCTCGAACTTGGCAGGAGGTTCGGGGTTCAATCCCCACTGACTCCATATAATTTTGAACGACCAAACAAAAAAACGGTGCCATGTGGCACCATCCCACTTGCCAAAGATATTCCAGGTGTCGAGATATGATTCATCCTCACAAATTCTAACTCAACCTTTCCACGTCAGCGTATGACCCTACCACATCAGTGTATGGCCCTACCACGTCATCATACGACCCTGTCACATCAACAACTGTAGGGACTGTACAGATTGTACAGTCAGATTTTTTTTTTCCTGTTTGACAATTTGAACAGAATGCAATATCTCACTCATCCAACGTCCGTTTGAATGCGTTCAAGTTGCGTTGGGTTCGTGACGATGAGGCCTATGCACCTGCTCAATTTGAAGCGATTTCGAGAACTTTGAATTTTGAGCAAAATTTGATCCCTTGGATCAATTAGATATGGGAATGCATGGTGATTATTGGATGAGGATAGGTGGGTCCAATGGTGGTCAACTCTAGTTCTGACCACCTCGATGAAAAGGATTCTAAAACATGTAATTTTAACCAAAGGCCGAAGCCACGAAGTCATGAACTCGTGTCGACCATCAGATCAAAGGAAGAGTGGGGAGATCCAGTCAATCATTGACCTGGAATAAAATTTGAACCGTTAGATCACACTAAAGGAAAGAAGGTGGTCAACTCTAGTGAAAAAAAGTCTAAAATAGGTAAGTTTACCTGAAGGCCGAAGCCTTGAAGTAATGAACTCTCATCGACCGTTGGATCAGAGGAAGAATAGGAAATCTCGTCGACCCTTGATCTAGAGTGAAAATTGAAACCGTCATATCACGCTAAGGAATAAGATGGTAAACTCTGACTTTGACCTACTCCTGCAATAAGCAGATCAGATAAAACAACAACTCCCGAACCCCAGAGTTTTTAAATAAACAGAAGTCGTCGATCAAGACAAGAAAATATCTACAGTGATAGATCTATTTAGCACTTCGGAAATGATCGAAGGATGGTATAAAAGTGATAAAACTTTCGAAGCCATGAAGTGAGACATGTTACAAAATACAAATATGACACATGGCCCAATTGGCTAGTGACAAGTTTCAAGGTATAGTTGGCACATTAGGTATATGAAAGTCACGAATCAAGGTGACACGTCACATTAGGTATATGAAAGTCACGAATCAAGGTGACACGTGGTAGCCACTTAGCCAGTACCACGTCAGTAGTGACGTCAACAAGCCATGTCACTACAGGACTACATCCTCCAAGGATATCAAACTTCTCATAATAGCTAAAATATCTGAAGTGTTGAAGGCCGAAGTAATGAATTAACATTTGGTCATTGATCTAATATCCTACAAAATATTTCTTGACCATACGATCAAGTACAGTGGAAGGATAGACTAAGTGTGAATAACGAAGTAACACTAACCATTTATCTACTTCATGAGTATTCTTGATCGTTTATCAAGCATAGTGGAAAGATAGTGTAAGCATAGGTGTTAATTGACATCAAGTGATCATCACCATTCTATGAATTTTTCGATAGGTAAACCTCTAAAGGGATTTCTCTACTCCCAAGTCCTGGAGCCATGAATAGTCGAAGTCCTAGAGTGAATGAGAACCATTCATCTCAAATCCTGATTAAGTCTTGATCGTTGATTTGTTTGAAGCCTATGGATAATCTAGGATCATCCAACCAATGGAATATTAAATATTGATCATCTGATCTATTAGTCATTACAGTATATGCACTTCGGTGAAATGTATTCTGGGAGGATTGAGTCACATTCCATCACTAGTGACGTGATCAAGTAAATAAGATAAAGGGGCTAGAAGTAAATAAGCCCTCGAACATTTGAATACGGTCCTATGTAGAATAATAAGGGTTAAAGGAGAAAGAACTAAAAAAATAACGTGTAAAATAGATAACCCCGTGGTTTTGATCCCATAGTCACAGAGGGAAGTGGATTGAAGGAAGCGCTTATTTGCAGAATTTGAATTTGGATATCAAAAATCCAGATTAAATCAAGGAAGTGCTTATCTGCAGAATTTGAATTTGGATATCAAAAATCCAGATTAAATCACATACAAGGATAAGTTCATGGATCTAGCCACTAGTTGCATGCAAAGGAGAAAATGTTTAGCACCTTTAGATTTGGTGCTTGAGCAGTGGTGCACCCATATAGGTTGTTAGAGTTGTGTGTCGGGGACATAGTTAATCCCAAATGCACTGCAGAGGTCGTTGAACACCTTATTACATATTTGATGTGCAATGAGTCAAATTATAGGCTGTGATAGTTGTGGGTTGACTTGGAAACTAGTGCCAATTAAGAATATGATTCTTAATTAAAAGAGATTGAAATAAGAATAGTGCCAATTAAGAATATGATTCTTAATTAAAAGAGATTGAAATAAGAACCAAGTTCACCCAATAATCTTAAAGGATAATAGTAAAAGAAGAAATTTGTAATTAAATTAACATAGTTGTTAATAAATGAAAGGGTGTGATGGTTCATTATTAAAAGACACAATGGTTCAAATGTCATAACTTTTGTATACTATATAAACATAAAGGTATTTTGAAGAAGAAGTGTTTCTGTAGTCTATATTAGAAGATCACAAGCAGAAGCAGAGTCCAAGAAGGAAAGTTGAAGATACTTATGTAGTGAGGGTGGAAAGGAGGAGCAAGTAAGGATTCATATCCTTTACTAAGTAAAGTGTGAAATTAAGGGAGTTGGTGGTTCCTAGGGTTGGTTCCCTGAAGAAGGGGACTTATGTCTCCAAGATTCGGTGCTCTAAAGAGGATTGGTGTCCTTCACAAACACAAGATTATTCTTTGTAAAATTTGTAATTCTTGTTGAATAATACTTATATAATTGATTGTATAAATAGAAATTCCATTGTTTATCAATAGTGTTGATAATTAGAATAAAAAATTAATTCCTAATTGTTTAAAAAGGTAATACTAATTCACCCCCCCACTCTCTGTATTTCCAACATTCCTCACCGTGCCATATTGTTGTTCTCTCATGTCGTATTTCTTTTCATAATGCTACCCAATAATTATTCACTACTTGAACTTTTTCCACCCTCGATTCAATCTTATCCAATACATTTTCTACACACTGATATTAAACCTTAGTAGTTAGTTGTCCTCCAACCCAGTCTACTATTCTTCACTATGCCATATTGTTGTTCATTTTTGTAACCTTTATTTTCATAATGATACCCAATAAATTGATAGTATTTAAGGGCATAAATACAATAATAAATGTAGGAAAAATGACAATAAAGACAAATCAATAACTTAGATAACACACTAGATTTACGTGGAAAAACCCTGACGGTGTGTCAAGGAACCATCCACGAGGAAAGGTATCGATATATTTATTATTCGATATAGGACTATAATCAGGATTACAACTTAATACATATATTGGGATTCGTAGATATATATGAATCTTAGAACTGTTACATAGTTACGAGAACTACCACCTATTAAACAAATTTCCACCGATTTGGTAAACCGACATCAGTAAATATTTACATAAATAAAATTCATTTTTACATTTTCTTTTAATCAATCATTATCACATTTTAACAATATCCACCTTGACAAAAATTTACCTGATACCTTTCTCAAGCCCATTCATCACCTATTTTTCAAGCCAAGAGAAGCCAGACACCACTGCAACTTCTCTAACAATACTGGTTTCATGAACATGTATGCATAATTTACTTTAGTATGGACCACTCCACCTCCATGAGTAAATTGTATTACAAAATGATGCATTGCCCCATTTTGATACGCTAGATAGTTGGTCAAATGCACAATGCTTCGATCACCACAGAACACCTTATCCTGTACTTTTCCAATCTTACCCAATAGATCCTTGCATTCTTGCGACATATAACTTGAGGTAGGTCTCATATTTTCCAAGTCTCTTAAAACATAACCAAAAACTAAATCACCATAACCATTGTAGGTGATACTTGTGGCTCTAATATGATTAAGCACCCATTTCCAATGCTTCCATGTGTCCACTGACAACACCAACTGCATGTGAAATATCTAGTCTTGAACATTTCATCACAAACATCAATCTATTAGAATATAGTACATGAGACAAATACTCCTTTTCTTCCTTATTACCAAGATGTAAAATTGAAGATATATTATAATGGAATGCTAAAGGAATATTTACTGGTTTCACAATATACATATTGAACCTCATCAATATCTTCTCCATGGACTTTTTTTGTGATAACCAAAACTTACCATTTTCCCCATTTGTGTGTACTCCTATTCCCAAGATTTATTTTGTTGCTCCTAGATCCTTCATCTAAAACACCCTCACCAACTAAGCCTTTAACCTACTAATATTAAACATGATTTGGTTTGCAACAAGCATATCATCAACATATAATACTAAAAAATGAATGTACCATTTTACAAACTTTCAAAATAAACACAATGGTTATATTCACTTGTTAAGAAATTTTGGCTTACCATGAAAGGATCAAAAATCATGTATCATTTCTTGGGTACCTTTAGTCAGTACGATGATTCCTTAAGTTTACAAACAAATATCCCTCTACATTCTTGAAAAAAATACTGATTGTTCCATGTACATATATCCGGTAGTGATGATTTTGTGGGAAATAAGATCCCACAATATGCAACCCTTAACTCCATAACTATAACCAACAAAGATATAAAACTTGCAGAAATTCAAATATTAAAAATATGTAAATAACTTACGGCTTACTAGTTCCTATAGCCCCAACCCTTTCTTGTTCATATGGCCCAGTCATTGATGCCATAAACAAGTCGATGCACTTTCTTTCTTATATATCACCACTATTTCACTTGTTTCCATTTTTCCTTCCAACTTATAAAGATTCCCAATCTTCATTTCCTTCATAACCACCAAACTTCTCTTAAACACTTTCAGCGCTCCACCTTGACCTGGAAATTTTTAACCTTTGGAATAAAAAACTCCTAAAGAGATTAAACTCTTTTTGAGTTCATGTATGTGTCTTACATTTGTTAATGTTCTTACTATTCATCAAACATATTAATCCTAATACTCCCAACCCCAATAGTCGTACAGGAAACATCATTTCCCATAAGGAAACTACCACCATCAACAACTTGGTATGTAGAAAACTAATTTTGATGTGGACACAAATGGTATGAAGAACCAAAACCTAATAACCACTCTTCAAAAAATTGTGAGATGTTACAAATTGTTAATACTTCATCAATCATACCTAGACAAGAGTCGACTGGATTTTCTTCATTTTTGGAGTCTTCCCTGGACTCCTGTAGATTATACCAATATTTCTTGAGGTACCATAATTTTTTAAAGTACCAACATCTTATCTTATCCCTCTTGATTATTGACTTATCCATGGATGTTCTAATTGAATCCTCTCCCCTTTCTGTAGACTGACCTCTTTCCACCAATGCTTCTGGTGTGGAGGTTTCAATACTTGATTTTCTCCACACCTCCTCATAAAAAAAAGATATAACAACAATATCAAATTTAAGAGCCTCAATTGTATTAAAGCTAATGGAAGTGACTAGATGGTCCCAAGATTCAGGAAATGAACATAACAATGTAACTACCTTATTTTCATCACCGAGTTTAACATCCATACTATTCAACTGACATATAAGAATATTAAACACATTTAAATGATATGCAATTTTCGTACTTTCTTTCATTTTTAAAATGTATAGTTTCCTTTTCAAGTAGATCTTATTCATCAAGGACTTTGTCATATAAAGACTCTACATCCTGCTCCATAAGTCTGATGTTGTTTCTTCTACAATAATATTAAACACGAGATTATCCGCAAGACATCACTGAATTGTGTTGAGGGCTCTGGCATTCGGGTCTTCCCACTCTTCATCGGTCATAGTTGAAGGTTTCTTCCTCTTTCCGTCTAATCCCTCATGCAACCCTTGTTGTACTAACAAATCTCGCATTTCAAGTTTCCTCAATTCAAAGTTGTTTTTACCATTAAATTTTTCAACCTTGAATTTAACATTCATCATCTTTGCCATTAGTTCTCTACACATAGGCTCCCTCCAAATATCTATTTGGAAATTTGATTTTTGATATATATATATATATATATATATATATATATATATATATANNTATATATATATATATATATATATATATATATATATATATATATCTTCACAAAAAACACACACTGTGGGATCCACCATATATATTTAGAAATTAACATTGCAGACTTCAATATATATATATATATATATATATCCACCACAAAAAACTTCAAACTATGTGACCTTCACAAGATTTGGGCTTTTTTAAGACAATTTTTTGAATATTTAAAAAAATTATATATCTCTTGAATGAAATAGTTTACCCCACCCTCTTAAACTTTTAAAACATATATTTCTCTCTCAAAAAATAATTTTCCTCCACAAAAAATAAAGGGGTGGACTTTTATTTTTAAAATCAAACAATTTTTAAACTTTGTACCTTCATGGTTTCCAATCTCTGCGGCCTTCAAAATATTTTGTAGGGTATTCCACTCACCTTCAGAGTTTGTAGGATATCGATCGATCTCTTATCCTATGCTCACAAAATCAACATCCACGGCCTGCGGTGTACAACCCTCCTCTGTGGTTTCTCTCTAGGAACTCACATACCAATGATGAGAACCGGTGATCCACAAATCCCTTCCTTCTCTATGTGTGAGAAGGTAACAATGATCTCAACAAATTGGCTCACAACCTTCACTTTTAAACTCAACAGTGACGCCAATGATTTCAAATGATTTGGGCCTCCTTGACATCCATGCAACCTTCTCCTCATGATTCTACTGTCCTTCAAACTCATTGTTCTTCCTTCCTTCCTTAACAACAAACTCTTCTCTTCTCTACTCATGAATGATTATCTCACCCTCGCTTTCCTCTTTTTCTTCGACACAATTAGGACTTCTCGTGGCTACCTTCACAAGCCTCTTCTTTTCATAGACTTCATACTTTTCTCACATGGAATGAATCTACGAATTGAACCCTTGGTGGCTCTATATAAAAAAAATTCTATTGGCTCTAACCACCTAGGCGAACTCAACTCGAATGGTGACTAGGGTTTCTACTTTGTCACTCCTCCTCTTGCTTTGACCAGTGCTTTGTGGTACAAAATAATTCAACCCTTCCTTATATCAAACCTCCTAAACCTCTCTCTAATACCACTTGTTGGTATTTAAGAGCCTGAAAAACAATAATAAATGAAGGAAAAATTTTCAAACAAGTGACAAATCAATCACTCAAACAACACACAATATTTACATGGTAAAACCCTGACGATGTGTCAAGGAAACATCCATGAGGAAATGTATCATTATTTTTAATATTCAAGATAGACTTGCAATTAGGATTACCATCTAGATACATCTCTCAAGTTTCATAGATATAAATCTATCTTGGAACCGTTACATAGTTACAAGAACTACCACCCGTTATACAAACTTCCACCAGTTTTGTAAACTAACATCACCAAATATTTACTTAAGTAAAAATTATTTTTTACATTTTCTTTTAATCGATTATTGTCACATTTTAAGACATGAAAAATGAAGAGTTGATTCTAGGATTAAAATAAGAAATAGTGTTGCAGAAGTAAGGTATACGATGCTATAAAAGTAAAGTATTCATCACTTTTATTCATCATCAGTATTCATTAGACTTATGATGGGGATAGTGATACACAAGAAGCCTTCAATAAGACCTAATGTCCTCTGTTGTTGTAGAAAAATGGTATGCCAATTTGATCTTAGAGATATCCATGCATTGTCTCACTCCTTAGGTCATATAGAAGATTCAGTGGAAGACAATGTATACATTTACAAAGATAATGCAGTTGTTCTTTTTTTGTTAACATGCAAGACCATGCGTTCATGAAAACGTTCATGCATACTTGCAATCTCTAGCACTATACAAACAACTATGAGGAATCCCTTGATAGATGAATGTTAAGAGAACTTCCTTTAATACAAGAGAAAAAAAGACCATTTTAGAGAAGAAATTAAAATAAAAAGAAAGAAAATAAATAAATATTCTTATAATGAAAACTCCATGAGGCATTATAAGATAGTGGAGTGCTTGAAAACCAACTTGCTAGCAAGTGCCCCTCTGCAATAAAAATAATTTTCTTGGGTGAAAAATCCTTTGGGGCACCTAAGGACAATATAAACTTGAAAATAAACTTTTGGGTGTGTTTCTATTGAGAAAAAAAAAAAAAAAAAAAGATTTCCAAACATCACTACAAAATCCTAGTTGTTATATGATATTGCCATGTTTATCATGCTAGAGATTCTAACACTTGTATTTATTGAATAATCTTAATTGTTTCATGATATTGACATATTCATCATAATAGTGATTATATCTTAATTTGCAATATCTTTACAGAATCCTAAAGAGTTCACTTTTAATAATGCTATATGGCGCCTTCAACATTGTTCACTTGAAGAAGAACATCCCATCCTATTCAAGAAAAATTATTCCAACCTACTAAAAAAACAAAAAAATCTAGTATATTGAACATAGTACTCCATCTTTCTCAAGAATGATTATTTTAGCTTGCCATAGAATGGACACTTCAACCTAATTAAGTTTCTAAGTGTGTGGATATTTACTCTTAGCTTAGGTATATCTACCCTTGTCTCAAAAATTTAGACAAATCATTTCTTTGTACAAACAAATATTGAGTCAAATTATTATGGCTATCATTGATATATACCCCAACCATTACATTCTATTTGCTAATACCATCACATAGTTTCAACTTTTCTGAAGTTTATTCCCTACTTTGTCGATTGAGGATATTCTCAACTTCAATTCAGGGGGGGAGATACTGTATCATCAACAATTGTTTCATATTTATGACTCCAAGTCTATTTGAATTATGAAGGTGGCACATTGGAAGTGATGGTTGTAAAATATATGCAATCATTCTACCATGGTCTTTCAAGAAGAAATAAAGTCTTCAAAAGACAAGGTTGCAGAGACATCCAAAGAAAATATTCCAGTTGACAACAAGCTCTCAAGGTTCCACAAAACATTCTTTAAGTGTTGATTCATATTGGCAATTCCATTGTTTAACAAATTCACAAATATAGATGGAGAAGCTGAAGAGCATCATTTCATGGCTCCGGGAAACAAAGAAGAAAATTAAAATCACTTCTATGTAAAAATAAAGAAAAAAGAGGAGTTTCTTAATCAAAATGTATTATCATCAGATACCAATAGTATGGAGAAGAAATCTATTGAAAAATAAAATGATAGAGGAACAATGGTTGAAGTTCTATTAAAGAGGATATCCTCCCATATTCCATTTGCATCGCAAGACCGAAACAGAGATTCCATTGCGCTTTAAAGAAACAAAAGTTGTAATGAAGAAATTTGATTTTATGTAAAGGTACAACAACAAGGAGATGGAAGCTATTTTATGAGAGAGTGTAGGGAGTACTAGACCATGTGCATTGACAATATAACAATTTTTAGAACTTGTGTCATTGTTGCATTAAGATTGCAACCGATAATTCTTTAAATTTGCCACATAGATTTATTCATAAAGGCTTTAATGCTTTGCATATTGAGAGCATACTTAAAGTGGGAAGCAATGTTGTTCGCAAGATAATTGGTAGGAAAATAATTATGGCAATAGTCGACAAGTTGGTTGAAATTAATGTTGAAATAAAATACATGAATATTTAATCAAGGTGCACACATTTTCAATGCAAATGGAAAATGATGAAGAAAATGAAGGTCCAATTGCCAAAATATACTGATATGCAAAGTTTGTGGGAGGTTGTAGATAAGATGGGAGGTTATGAATCCAAGAGTGAATAAAGCCTTATATTTAGCATGTTGGATTTTCATGTATATTCTTTGTTTTCAATTCCAAACTTTACAAATCTACTGTAGAATTTGCATTCTATAGATTGGTAATAGATTCACTATCCTACAAGAGAGTTGCAAAGTTATTATGCTACAAGAGAGTTGCAAAGTTATTATGCTACAAGATTACTACAAAGTTCTTTCCATTTGATCAATTCTTTCTAAAATGTTCAAACAAGGTTGATACCATTGTTTATTTTTTAGTCAATGTGTTAGATTCCAATTAAGGAGGCTAAATTTGGGACATACATATAAGTGTGTGAATGAAGAAGACTACAAGTCATCTGTGGTTTTGATTCATTATGTGTCTAGTAGCACAAAGGGTTGTTAAGATGGATATGGGACAATGATAGCAATCCATACTCCTCATTGTCATGAGAATCAATCCTCATCAATGTTATTCATATTCATATTCAAATACATAAGAACAAAGGAAACAAACACAGAGGAAAAACTAAGGATAGAGGAAAATGAATCATAGGTAGAAGAAAAGACAAAGACATGTGTAAAAATGCAAATTTCATCCACTATGATGAACTACAGTCAACAATTAATAAAGGAAACATTCCATATCTAGAGAACAATCAAAAGAATCCATCTAGTAGTCTTGCCCCTTACCTTCTTTATTTTTGTTGTGCAGGTAAGAAAAGGGTTCATTGGCCTCATTGCACTTGCTACCCAATACTTAGCCAAATTATTGATTATGCCAAAAACTAAAGCATGAGCTAGTGAATGATGTGAAAATATTCAAAAATCCTAGATATAGATGAAATATACTTTCAATCAAGTCAGAGATAATCAAATCTATGAGGCATGACCTTAATACTATAATGCATGTTATACAAGGGATGTAAGAAAAGTGAAACATGCAAAGAAAAAATAGATTAACAATGCACTATCCCCAACCATCATGATTTTTTTACAAATAGAAAGACCAAACATGCATCCATTAAATGTAATACCAGCTAGCAACCCACAATCATTAATTAATCATAAAATTAACAAATTCGTGGGAACAAAGTCTACTCAACAAGGATTAATTGAAATACAAAAAGGGTGGTCCCTAAGTCACTCGATTTGAGGCTAGTTAAGGCCTCAACAAGATGTCATGGTTGACCACTCCTCGGTCGACAATCCCCTTGTTTAGGATGGGAAATCAAATCAAACACTCATTTGCGAAGAATGGTGATGTTGACCACATATCCATCGATGTCTCCCTTTGTCCATGATGATGATGTTCGCCACTCATCCATTGTCCATAGTTTAGCAAGTCAATTCCATCACATTGTAGAAAACACCAATGCACTACAACATCTCACCTCAAAAATCCTTTTCTTACCAACAATAGTTCAACTTTTCATTTGCAATTGAATGATAATGGATTTTTGATGAATGAATGAATATATATATATATATATATATATATATTGTTCGAAAACACAGGTATTCCAACAGATGATGAACACATTTAGTAACCACTCACATAACCAGATCAAAGATCAACACACCATTGTTTTCATGTGGTAAAACCCCTATGGGGAAACATCCACGGCCCCAGCCAACGTGGCCA
>CBVK0100364654.1:0-12614 GCA_900067695.1 Picea abies
TCTTTCTATATATATATATATATATATATATATATATATATATGTATGTATGGGGGATCATTTAATTTTAGTAGGAAATTTTACTAATTAATGCAAGTTTTTATAGTTATGGCTATTGAAGAATGAGATATATTTTATTGAAGAATGAGATATATTTTATGCTAGAAGGTGAGGATAGGGATTTTGAAAGTTATATCATTTTCTATGCTTAACTTTGACCATGAATGGTCACTTTGCAGATGATTCACATTTTATGATATTTGAATAGGTTCAAACTTTTTGGTACAATATTTCCTTGACATTTGTTTTCTTATCCCGAGTTTACACATTTGATGACACACAATGTTAATTTATGCATAGATTCAATGATTAATGTCACTCTAGATTTGTGACTCAAAATTGGATCTGTATCCAACTAGGAAAATATTTGAATTCCTTGGAATTTTGTTTACTTTCCAAGCCCTCCCTAAATACTCATGAGAAGTGGTACTACAAATTGTAGAGAAAAATATTGAAAAATGGATTATGAGGACTTTGGAAATTACAACCAAGTTTCACATTTGTGATAACGTTTTAAGAAGACCTCATGCATATACCATGATATTTTTAAAAGATTCAAATTCTATACTTAAGAATATAATTAAGTATAGAATTTTAGGTGACTATTTTAATTTGAAAAAAATCATACATTTAAGTATAGAATTTTAGGTGACTATTTTAATTTGAAAAAAATCATACATATACATATGTAGGAAAATATTGAATAAAAAAACCATACAATTTTATTTAAATCTTTAAATTTTGGTGAATATTATCAATCTACGCATATTTTATGTAAACAATAGTTGATTTTTTAATGTAGAAATAACTAATTAAAAATATGTTTTTTGAGAAAAAGGACAAAAATAGCCAATTGGTGAAAATTCATCAACAAAAAATACCTTGGTACTAGTCCTCTTTTTAAGTACCTTCCAACTTGGCATACCAACACCTTGAAAGAAACTTAGAAAATTTATGTGAGTTTGACAATGTGAATGGAAAAGGTTTCCATAAAGTCACCACGGACCTTAAGCTTGTTGCAGTAGTACTACTCCATGAGAACTAAGAGGTTTGGGTATTATGAAAACAAGGATTCATGCTTAATCTTTTTGTACCAAATGGGTACTGAACACCATCCAAGACAATGCCACATAGAATGTGGTTCTCATAATCAAATGCACGAACGAACCCCATTGGGAAATAAATAATAATAGGTTATATCTTTTTAATTTCTATTGATCACCCCTATTTAGGTGAAATTTGTTTGTAAGATTTTGTTTTCAAAAGTATCTAGAAGTCCTAGGAGAAAACAAAGTCATTTCAATCATGGAAGAAATTATATATTTCCATTTAGTGATCATTGCTTGTCATGATCCCCTCTTGAACTAAATGAAGTAAAATCCTTGGGTAGATATTCCTCATTTTCAACCTTGATATTTTTTAAAAGAGGTATACTATGAGCCAAAGAATTAGTCAATAGTGAGACATGGGAATGGATACCTTGGCTATAACATAAATGAAATTTTAATCTAGCTATTGTTGATAAGTTTATATAGGAATGAGGAGAGACTAATTTCTAGAGGATCATATGCTTAAGATGCATTATCAAGCCCCCAAACCTTATGGAAGCACTAGAAATCGTGGTGTGCTACAACCTTTTCCAAACCTTAACCTAACATTTGTTTATTTATGTCTGGAATTCATGCCTATGGAAATCTAGTTGAATACTCTTTGATGAGAAAAGTTCAAGAATTGAACTTGATATTTACTTTGAAGAGACTTTGGAAGTTGGTCTTAGAATTGCAAGAAGCTATGTTTTCCTAGATTTTAACTATGGGGACTTACCAATAGGTAAAAGGATCTCTTACCCAAGAATTCAAAAAACACGGTTCCCTTAGTGTGGGTTAGAACTTACCCTGGACCACTTGTTTTGGTGTTTTCCTATAGTCGCATCTATGTTTCCTTGGGATAGTTCCTTATGTAATTCCTATGTCCTAGTTTACATTACATAGAAAGGTACCATGGACAGACATCAATTGCTTTGGGAAATAAAATTTTACTCAATGCAGATGCTTTTTTGAATTCAATTCCTTTGAATAAGGAATAATAATGTGATACTTAACGGTAATGAGCCTTTTCACAGATTATCTTAGTATGTTAGTGCACTAAATCATGAAATTCTATCCTTGCAAATCATTATGTAGGTTCCTTAGATCCACATGGAAATGTACCACTTGTAACAACTTCTAGAATTCTATATTGAGGCCCCATTACATAAGAAAATAGGTATGGGAGAGGAGGAATCATGTCCATTGTTGGCCTCCCACCTTAGAAAGGAATGACAAAAAATATATAAACTTGGACCTTTCTATCATGATGGATGGGAGAAACTAGCTAATGGATCTCCCATGGTAACTAGATGTGGCCTTAGCTTGGATGACTAGCATGAGCCCCTAACAATTGCTGGCATTGCTATTTTTTGTTTATGTATAATTCCATAAGCCTTGTGGAACCAAAAAACAATGCTACTTTTATTTATAATTATAAAATTTATGTTCATGGATGTTTTGGTATAAGTAACTTAATTTATATGGTTGTTGTCCAATACTAAAATATCATGGTTTTTAAAACTACTAAATCTTAGTATTTATTCCCAAAATCTCAAGAACCTAACCAAACGATCTAGATTGGAGGTGCGCAAGAGGATTAGGATACATTTCTATTATATTGGTATCATTTTTCGACATTCATAAATCATCACAACTTTTGATGGATTATCAAGGAGATTAATTTTTTTTAATTTTTTTTTTGACATAGTTCTCTTTCATACATTATTTATTTGGTTGATATATGATGTTAGATCATCCCAGGGTATATGTGGAGGGTTCCATTGAATATGATCAATTTCAACATAATAACACAAAATGATCTACATAATAATAAGAGTTTGGAGGGAGGATAGTCCATATAGATTCCCAAAAAATATTGGCAACACATTCCCATTTCAACCCCACTACCCCTCAAAACCATTTGAGCTTGTGGGGAGAGGAATTACATAGAAGACCTATGGAGATGGTATTCATTGGGTCTCTTTACAATATCAATGGCAATGAGTGTTGTGAGATGTATAATTGAAGTAGGAGGAGGAGAGAACCCTACTCATTTATCATCAAAGGAACGATGTAAGGTGAAAGAGGTGGGATTTTCTTTCATGCATAGAGTCACTTTCAAGTTAATATCGCAGTTTGGAGGTACACACTTAACATTAGTTGGAGAGGGACCATTAATGATTAGTAGGTTGGGAAGTTAAGAAATACTAAGAAAAATAAAGATGCATAAAAGAAGGGTAGGATAATTATTGTTCATTTAGGGATTAAAACAAGAAGAAAATAGCGGGAGATGGAGGGTTCTCATGTGGCAATGAAATAGAGTGCAACACTTGTATTGAAGAGAAGAAGTTTATCTAGAAAAGAGAGAGGGTGGGGGGGATGACTATCATTAGATGAACAAGATGGTTCTAGTGTGGATATCATTGGATAGAACTATTAAAAGGTAAAGACAATCCTGTAGCTAAGAGTTATTAAAGAGAAAGAAGTTTCTAGTATGAATTAGTACGTAAAACTCTTAGAGAAGACAAGCCAATGTAGTTCTAGTGTGTTAGTTGGTTAAAATTGCAAGAGAATCACCGAGAAGAAGAGCCCATAAACCTTGATCGATAAGAAACAATTCCATTGTGAATGTAGGGCAGAATCATGGAACATTGCAGTAGGAAATGAGGGCAGGGGATTGTAATGGATGAAGACAAAAGAATTATATATATATGGAACACAATCCATTCTTTCATGTCGTAAGCCCAGTCGAGACTTAGACCGACAAGCATCCAATTAGAAAGGGTTTAGCCATACTATAGCAACCTCATGTAAGTAGTTTTAAATCCATTCTTAAGTAAAGAAGGCATGTGCTCATTTTATTTCTTTCTATGGGGTTGTATGCATGCATTTTAATTGGTTCGAGCAATACTACATGTGTTTTTATCACTTCTATAAGTGTGTTATTGGGTGGGTGTGGGTGTGGGTGTGAGTGTGAGGTGTATTTTATCGAGGGTGTGGGTGGGAGGATTCTTTTATCAGTGCATAAATATGAATAAATGACATAGTATACAATTAAATATACAATTTCCACATGTGAATATGTGAATTGATGTAGTGGAAGCTTGGTATTATGATTCTTTGAAATTATTGATATAATAGATCACAACTTTTTCACATTTCTATTATAATTTATGTTGAAATTTTATATTAAAAACATAATAATATACTTCAATAAGAACTCAAAACTCATCTTAATTTTGTAATTATAACTATTATAAATACTAGTAATTGCTTGAATTATAAATACTAGTAATTGCTTGAGTGTTGTAAAAGAATGCCATAAAAACACTCAATGTGTTAGAATACAAATTATATGATGTGGATTTCAATAGAATAAATGTATGGGAATCATTTTCATAACAACAAAGGATACACGACATTTGCAAGACACACACACAAAAATAGAGGGGGTTCTAACATGGAACATCATAGGGTTGACATTGACATTTGAGAGAATTCCATGCATAAATTATTAGTCATATATCCAATGGTGGTGTCATGGCATTGATTGCTCCATTATTGCTCTATCTACATGCATGTTGTTTGAATTTGTTGGAGTATATAACAATGCCAATATCATTTTCTATGATTGTTCATGATAGTGTTCATTATGAGCAGTGCTACAAAAATCCATGGCAAATAACAAGGCAATGTTTTTTGAAGGCCATGCGTCCTTACTCATTTTGTTCTTGGCCTCTATAGATCGTTAGTAAGTTATTTCACGAGAGCAATATTTGTTTGAATACAACAATGTAGTTGTATATGAAGATTGAGATTGTATCAATAGAGATAAGGTCAATAAGTAATGAATTTTATTATTATTATTTTTAAATAAGAAAAAAAATATTCTATTAAAAAAATAATAAATATATTTTGAATTTAACTTAATTTATAAAAATGGTAATTTTGAACATAATAAAAACAAACAAATATTCTAATAAAAGAAATAAATTTTACAACAAGTCTAATCAAAATTATATATAATGAGAGAATAAAACACTAAAAACATAAATTCAAATATAAATACAATGAAATAATAAAAAAAGATCATGAAAAATATGTGGAAAATTTTAACTCTAACAAACATAAATGAAATCCCACCTAAAATGGTGAGTGTCAAACTCTTGGCAAGCAAAGTATCTATCATCTGAAACACTGAACAAGCTTAATCCATGTTTCGGTATTTAAAATGTACCAACTTGCATTCAACATAGGGGAGGGAGACAAATTTCTTGAGCAAAACAGACAACGTTGCATCAACGGTACTCTATAATTTAAAAAAAAAACGCTTTACAACATAATTAAAAGAAAGCCTTACGTAACAATAAAAAAATACCTAAAATTAATTAGCCCAAAAACCCTTCACTTGATTGAAGTTTCATGTGAGAAATTTTTAAATGCCTTTTATGCTTACAAATACTCCATTTAATTTGCTAAATATATGTATTCAAACAATACCCGACGAAAGGTTCGAAGTTGGTGATAAATACAAACAAAAACCAAAAAATTAAAAAACGCTGCCCTAATAGCAAACAATCCACCTTGGGAAAAATTTAGTAAAGGAAAACTACGAAAAAAATACTTGACAAATTGAATTTCTTCGATGGAACGAGGAACTTGTTGGAAACGGTGATAACAATTCATCCGTGAATAGGATTTTAGATCTTATAAACCACGGTTGGTTGCAACCAATGCGACCAAGTTAGAATATGGATGAGATCACAATTAATAATCAGCATTAGATGAACAAGATGGTTCTAGTGTGGATATCATTGGATAGAACTATGAAGTGGTAAAGACAATCCTGTAGCTAATAATGATTAAAGAGAAATAAGTTTCTAGTATGAATTAGTAGTTAAACTCTTAGAGAAAACAAGGCATTGTAGTTCTAGTGTGTTTGTTGGTTAAAATTGCAAGAGAATCATCGAGAAGAAGAACCCATAAACCTTGATCGATAGGACACAATTTCATTATGAATGTAGGGTAGAATCACAAAACATTGTAGTAGGAAATGAGGGCAAGGGATTGTAATGGATGAATCCAAAAGAATTATATCTATGGAACACAATCCATTCTTGCCTGTCGTAGGCCGAGTTGAGACTTAGACCAATAAGCATCTAGTTAGAAAGGGTTTGTCCCTACTGTAGCAATCTCGTGTAAGTAGTTATAAATTCATTCTTAATTAAAGAAGGCATGTTCTCATTTTGTTTCTTTCTATGGGGTTGTATGCATGCATTTTGATTGTTTCAAGCAATACTTCATGTATTTTTATCACTTCTATAAGTGTGTTATTGGGTGGGTGTGGGTGTGAGGTGGATTTTATCCAAGGGTGTGGGTGGGAGGTTTCTTTTATCCATGCATCAATATGAATAAATAACACACTATACAATTTCCATGTGTGAATATGTGAATTGATGTAGTGGAAGCTTTCTATCATGATTCTTTGAAATTATTGATATAATAGATCACAACTTTTTCAAATTTCTATTATAATTTATGTTGAAATTTTATATTAAAAACATAATAATATACTTCAATAAAAACTCAAAACTCGTCTTAATTTCGTAATTATAACTATTATAAATACTAGTAATTGCTTGAGTGGTGTAAAGGAATGCCATAAAAAACTCAATATGTTAGAATGCAAATGAGATGATGTGGATTTCAATGGAATAAATGTATGGGAATCATTTTTATAACAACAAAGGCTACACGGCATTTGCAAGACACACAAACAAAAATAGAGGGGGTTCTAACATGGGACATCAGGGGGTTGACATTGACATCTGAGATTATTTCATGCATGAATTATTAGTCATATATCGAATAGTGGTGTCATGGCATTGAGTGCTCCAGTATTGTTCTATCTACCTCCATGTTGCTTGAATTTTTTGGATTATGTAATGTGGTGTCATGGCATTGAGTGCTCCATTATTGTTCTATCTACCTGCATGTTGCTTGAATTTGTTGGAGTATGTAACAATGCCAATATCTTTTGCTATAATTGTTTGTGATAGTGTTTATTATGAGGAGTGCTATAAAAGTCCATGGCAAATAACAAGGCAATGATTTTACGCTACAAAAATCCATGACAAACAAAATTTTGACACTCATGAATCTGCTTAAAATGTAAAATGGCAGACACTAAAAACAAATGACCGTCATCAAATTTTCACTTGACAGGTAGGTAAATTTGAAATTCCAAGCTTGCTTCTCAAGTAAAGAAAAATTCAAGCAAGACTTTCTAAATTTGGGGATTGAGCACTTAAATTAAATACTCAAAGCAACTAGTAAAACCACCAGCAAAACAACAAATGTGATAGGAAAGGATTCTAGAAGAAAAATATGGTTCTAATTTGGAGAACATTGGGTGCAAATGTGAAGTGGTAAAGACAAGCATGTAACTACAAGTAATTAAAGAAAAAGAAGGTTCTAAAATGAGTCACTAGGTAAAATCTCTTAGAAAAGCCAATGTAGCTTTAGTGTGTTGGTTAAAACTACAAGAAAGGCACTATGAAAAGAGCCCATAAAACTTGATTGATAGAACACGATTCCAATTGTGAACGTAGGGTATATTCATGGAAAAATGTAAAAGGAAATGAGTGGAAGGTGTTGTTTNCANGATATTCATGGAAAAATGTAAAAGGAAATGAGTGGAAGGTGTTGTAATAGATAAAGCCAAAATAATTCTAATTATGGAGCAAAACTCAATCTTGCATGTTGTAATCGTGGTCTTGAATTAGACCAACGAGCATCCAGTTAGAAAGGGATTGGCCCTACTATAATCTATGTTATGGTAGCAATCACTAGTTGTGCAAGTAATTTTAAATCCGTGCTTAATTAAAGAAGGCACGTACTTATTTTCTCTCTTTCGGGTTGTATGCATGTGTTTTTATTGGTTAAACTAAAGATGCATTTGTGTTTGTCACTTTTATAAGTGTGTTGTTGGGAGAGTGGAGTTCGGAGGTTGCTTTTATTCCAGTAACAATATGATTACTTCAAGGTTTTTCAAGAAGTTGATTAATTGATACATTCAAAAATGCAATTTAAACAACAGAAATAAATAATTTTACCCAGAAAATGATGATTTTACCTAAATTTATATCACCAAATTCAAATGAAAAATACCAAAACCCAAAACATTTTTATAAGACCTATAAAAAAAACTTCTATCAAAAAATAAACAAAAAAATAACAATGGTAACAATTGAAAGTTACTGTTCGTTTATCTTGTATAAAGTACGAGTATGTTTATTTATCCACTGAATAATTGAAACGTACGCATTATTTTATTTGTTGTGAGATGCTATTGTTTTATATTGATTACATAACTGTTCTGAAGGATTCCAAAAGTATCATGTGCTTTCTATAAAATATCGGATCTTCCTATTTGAATCACTTTTTGTCGCTCAATTCGAGGATGTCCATAAAAAATAGCTCATTAATGATTCCGTTCACAGATTCTGCACCAAACGTATCATGTAAAACTTTGTTTACCTCGTTTTCTGCTACAACAAACTGGACTGAGTCGCACGCTTTATAGTCTCTTACAGGCCAGCAATGTTGTTGAGGAACAAGCCCTCTGAGTAATAAATCATAGAATTTTGGCGTTATCAAAAGAGTTGTGGAATGATGGAATCACAGACTAAAATATTCTTCAGGCTCATTGACCACGCGCTTTCTTCGATTGATATCTTGTATCTAACACAAAGTAAATCATGGCGTATACTATGAATATCCATTCATAAGCACTGATCTCGAAAACTCAACACAGGTAAATGACGAGTAACGAAAATATTTAACAGAATTGGGTAAATCGAAAACAATAAATACTAGCACTTGCTCAAATCGGTGCAGCGTCCAGATATATTAAAACCTTCTAAGTTGTCCTCTCTGTGAACTAAGTTGTCCTCTCTGTGACCAGGGATTTTTGCGCCTATGAAGGTTTTAATACCTTTCGACATTACATCATGGATTTGATCTGGTGTTTAGACGTTCGCCCACCTGGTTGCTGGGGAGTAGGATATCTTGTCAGCAGGTCGACATGGTGGTTTTCTATTGAAATTTGGTGAAATCAGCCTAGTTGTTGGAGTTCAGTAGTTCATGAGGTCAATAATCAGTGATTAAGGACTTCATTTTTTTTTTCATTGTTTCCAGTGTTCTCTTTCGTTCACGTTTTGAAAAGTCAAGGTTCTAGAATGTAGAGGTTTAAGGTTTTTATATAAGGGGCAAAATCTTTGAAGCAGAGTTTACTCCATCATAGCAGAATCATGGCTTAAGGAGACATTCTATTTAATTTGAATTAAAATTAATTATGGCTTAAGGAGACATTCTATTTAATTTGAATTAAAATTTTGATTGAAAAGAGAGTAGGTTTTTTAGGAGTACATTATTCGATTTCAAATCTATGAATTACATAATTCAAATGTTCATAAATTACATAATTCAAAAGTTAAAATTATTTATAGAATGAAAATACGCTTTCAATCCATAATTCAAAAGCTCTGTTGAAATTATTTATAAAATCAAAATATATTATTCCATTCCACTTTTCCACCAGAAGTCCTTTCTTCATGGTCAAAACTCTCTCCCTCTTTTTCATTTTTTTTAATAAATTGCAAGCATGTGTTACAGAAAATGGTGATGTATTTCAACTATATGGTAGCTCCTAACCTCACATGTTAGAAAGCAATTATTATCATCTCAATTTGTAAGAGATATTTAGTTGATAGTCTAAAAATATAATATGGTTATTTCATGGCTATTTTACATCACTTCATAGAGTAAGAGAAAAAAAAATACTAAGTGGGTTTTTATTCAATTGCATAGTCTTTGTTCATTAACACTTACAAGACATGTGTGACATTTACATTCAAAGCCATGCAAGTCTACTCCCATGAATGAGCATGACCTCTTTGGTGCATTTAAGGAGGCAGACCTAGCTTAGGTGGCTCTAGATTGATGTAAAAGAGAAATTCGAGCACCCATCACATTTATATCTCTATTGATCACTTTTATTTAGGTGAATTTTGTTTGTAAGAATTTGTTTTCAAAAGTATCTAGAAGTCCTAGGAGAAAACAAAGTCATTTCAATCATGGAAGAAATTCTATATTTCCATTTAGTGATCATTGTTTGTCATGATCCCCTCTTGAGCTGCATGAAGTAAAATCCTTCGGTAAATATGCTTATTTTCAACCTTGATATTGTTTAAAAGAGGCATACTATGAGCCAAAGAATTATTCAATAGTGAGACATGGGAATGGATACCTTTGTTATAATATAAATGAAATTTTAGTCTATCTATTGTTGATCAGTTTATATAGGAATGAGAAAAGCCTAATTTCTAGAGGATCATATTCTTAAGATGCATAATCAAGCCCGCAAACCTTATGGAAGGACTAGAAATGGTGGTGTGCTACAACCTTTTCGAATCATTAATCTAACATTTGTTTATTTATGTATGTAATTCATGCCTATGGAAATCTAGTTGAATACTCTTTTATGAGAAAAGTTCAAGAATTGAACTTGGACATTGTAAGGTAGTTAGAGAGGTAGTGGGGAGGCCCAGAGGGCCCATAGTGATAATAGTGGAGGCCATTCAATGTAAGATCAACTTGGTCCACTGTATTATTAAATAAGGCCCACTATGGTAGTTGGATATCATAAATGAGTAGTTAGATATAATAAATGTAAGAGGACTTATTAGAAGGTTCTACTTCTAGAAGATTCCTCGTCTGGAATGTTCTTAGGTGATGGTAGCATTATATAAAGGGGTTCAAGCAATCTAATGGTACATGAAGAGAAGTATTGTATTTGGAGTTGAAGCTCAATAGGAGGATGTCCCCTCGAAGAGGCAAGTGAACAGCAGAGAATCCCTTCCATAATAGAATCAATTCTATGGTGTTTCCCTACCTCAAGGGTTTCTATAATAAAGTTGTGGTTTTCTATATTGTTCTCTGAATCTTTGTGGCATTTCTGTATGCAAGTATTTGGTTCTTAACATTGGTAAACCTGTGATGAAATCCATGGAAACCTCCTCCCAACGCCGACTTGGGATGGCTAATGGTTGTAAAATACATGGGGTCTTAATTGTTTCCACCTTATTTTGTTGTCAAACCAAACATTCTGCCACAAACTTTGGACATCAGTTTTAAGGCCATGCAAAAAAAATTCCTTCTTGACCCTATGGCAGGTTTTCAAAAATCCTGAGTGCCCTCCTACTGGAGAGGTGTGCAATTCCAAGAGTACATTTTGTTTGAGTTGGGAGTTCTTACATAAATATAAGCAATATTTGTACCATAGTGAATCATTTTCCATGTAAATGTATCTGCATTTCTGTATGCAAGTATTTGGTTCTTAACAAGTGGTATTTAGAGAGGTAGTGGGGGGGGGGGGGAATAGGGCCCCCCCACTACCACTCTAGCTACCTTACAGACATTTAGTTTGAAGAGACTTTGGAAGTTGGTCCTAGAATTGAAAGAAGCTATGTTTTCCTAGCTTTTAAATATGGGGACTTACTAATAGGTAAAAGGATCTCTTACCCAAGAATTCAAAAAACATGATCCACTTAGTGTGGGTTATAAATGAGCCTGGACTACTTGTTTTGGTGTTTTCCTATAGTGGAATATATGTTTCCTTGGGGTAGTTCCTTATGTAATTCCTACCTCCTAGTTTACATTACATTGAAAGATACCATGTAAAGACATCAATTTCTTTGGGAAATAAAACTTTACTCAATGTTCATGCTTTTTTAAATTCAATTCTTTTGAAGAAGGAATAACAATGTGATACTTAATGGTAATGAGCCTTTTCATACATTATCTTAGTATGTTAGTGCTCCAAATCATACGAGACTATCCTTGCAAATCACTATGTAGGTTCATAAGATACACATGGAAATGTACCACTTGGAACAACTTCTAGAATTCTATATCGAGGTCCCATTACAGAAGAAAATAAGTTTGGGAGAGGAGGAAGCATGTCCATTGTTGGCCTCCCACCTTAGAAAGGAATGGAAAAAAATATATAAACTTGGACCTTTCTATCATGATGGATGGGAGACACTAGCTAATGGATCTCTTATGGTAACTAGATGGGGACTTATCTTGGATGACTAGGATGAGCCCCTACCAATTGCTAGCATTGCTATTTTTTGTTTATGTATAAGTCCATAAGCCTTGTGGAACCAAAAGCATTGTTACTTTTTTTAATAGTTATACAATTTATTTTCATGGATGTTTTGGTATAAGTAACCTACTTTATATGGTTGTTATCCAATACTAAAATATCATGGTTTTTAAAAATACTAAATCTTAATATTTATTCCCAAAATCTCAAGAACCTAACTAAACGATCTAGATTGGAGGTGGACAAGAGGATTAGGAGACATTTCTATCATATTGGTATCATTTGTCCACATTCAT
>CBVK0100364655.1:0-12610 GCA_900067695.1 Picea abies
CTCTTCCGATCTCACTTGGTGAAATCCCTGAGCATTTCCAGCATTTGAAATCGAAGAAATGGCAGATGACTGCTTCTCAGAATCTTCTATATGAGGTGAAGGAAGTGGGGAGGGTAGAGGGTGAAGGAGCCATAAATGGCGAGGTTGTAGGCTGCACAGGAGTTCCAACTTTTGGAACCTGAAGTGAAGATGCTACTAGACTTTGTTGATCTATCTGTGGGGAGGAATGTTGGGAAACTTGTGGATAAACAGCCTGGAGAAGTTGAGGAGAAGAAACAGAAAGTACTGACCCTGTCTTGAGCTGCTGTTGCTGTTGTTGATAAACTGAACGCTGCCTTAACTAATGGTGTTGATGTTGTCTTGATTGTAACTGCCTCTGGTTACTTGCAAGAAGAGAAGGTAAAACTTGACCTGCTGAGTTATTAATTGAGCTATGTGATATTCCTGGCATAGGAATCGAAGACAAGGGAGGTGCCAAACCAGCTGAGCTCGGCATTCCACCTGCAGATATGTTGTTTTCATTAATTCAAAAGCACCCCTGCCTATAAGCCAGAACATCTAGAATAGGGTTATGTGCAGCTTGCAGAGGAATCCAAAAGATGGTATTCCAACATCTCCTAGCCCTGTAGTCTTATCAAATCCACATTCCTGTATGTCCTTAAAGGGCAGCAGACCACCTGGTGATCCAAGAGATTCCAACAGATCCGCTGGTCTGGGTATGCAGGCATCATCCCCTGGCTTCACTACAGGGCCTTCCTGCTTATTTATGAGATCAAACCAAAAAAAATCTAATTGTTCATATAAAGAACTTATTCTTCTGCCTATCCCTACTGCTGACCAACTGTACTAGCTCTTGTCACGTAAACTCATGCTTCCAATGAAGCCATGTAAGAAATTTATTTATAGGAAGCATGTTAGATCTTGACTTGAACAACAATAGAAGCCATATCATGTAGAAAAAAGGTTTGAACAGAGGATAAAGATAATCTTCTTCTGGCAGAAAAATTTTAAGATCTATACTGCTCATAGACTCTAAAAAGTCAGCAAGAGGATCCTCAAAATCATAACAGAATACCTCTTTGATTTGATGCTGGCTGAGTTCATTGGTCTCTCTGTTGAATGTAGGCTGCGGGATCTCTGTTGGAGAAACATATAAGGCGGGCTGCTGATCTGGACCTTTCAGATCCTCGCCTTCTTCTGCATATTTGATGCTATTCCCCTGTGTCTTCACATCTGAAAACTGAAGGCCGCTCATAGCATATGCTGCTACAAAATCAACACATTCGGGATCATGATTCACGTGTTCTAGCTGAAGATTTGACAGTCCATGCAAATCTGGAAATTGTAGGCTATCTTCTTCATCCTCTGCAGATCTAAAACTATCTTCTACTAATATGCCAATATGCTCAACATGTTCAAAGTTTTCAGAAGGAGTAATCTGATCATCATCTTTAAAGATTTCAAAAGAAACAATCTGGTCATCATGACAGTCATCTTTAATAAATAAATTTGATACCATGTTAGTAACATCCTCGTGGCTATCATGATGTGAATCAGCAATTTCTTTATCTAAATCCGTGGCATCCTTAATCCCATAGTCAAAGCTATAAGGGACATTTGAATCGATGACAAATGTGTCTTCAATATGACTATCACCAATGTCTTCACAATCGGAAGGAATACTAACTGAATGCTAGATGAGAAATGCAGATTCTTTACAACAATTATCAAAAATAAGATCAACTGAGTAAATCTTCTCATAATATGAATTGAAAGCCACATGAAAATCCTTCAGAGAATGGATACTAACAGTAGGAAGGGATTGACACCATTCACGAGCCTTTTCTACTAAAGAAAATTTGAACAACTTGATTAAAACATCCTCGTGAACAAAGCCATGTTCAAGCATGCACTTATAAAAATTGAATAAGTGCTCACCGGGATGATCATCCTTGCTTCCTCTAAATCTCGGAAGATAATCATCCCATTCAATTATAGTCAGCACTGGATGTGGAAAACCAACTATATCTGAAAAATCACAGAAAGCATACCTCTTAGCTAAGATCTTTTCCATTTCATACCAGTGGAGTCACCAACAGAATTCTGAACAATGGAATCGCCACTGAATTCGTCCTCATGGAGTCGCCAGATAGATGATTACAACCAAATGATGTCCATGCTTTGTCTATCATCAAAGCTGGATCTATGTCGTCTCCTAGGGAAGCTGAGCTTCGATCTCCTCTCCCCGGCAACGGCGCCAATTTGTTATCACTCCAGGAAACTCTCCTAGGTTGTAAGTTGGAGATGCCTGGTAACTAACTCTTTTTTGAAGAAATTTTTTAAATAATTGAAATGGGTTGTGGATCAAGGTGAATGACTAGAGGCTGGACCGTGTTTCAAGACTGTCTAGAGATACAAAATCTCACAAGGCTTTCTAGCACCGTGGTCAGATCAAGTTTGATTAAATGGGGAAAAGAAAACAGCTATTGAACCAGATTATGTTTCATACCAACAAACACAATGGGTCTAACAACCGGGAAATAACTTATGATAATCAACTAAGACAATTTATCAGTGAGATGACAGTCGCTGCAAATTGAATGAGCTTCANNACTCATAAGCTATAAAAGAAACAGAAGAGAAAATCTGACACAGAACTGAAAGAAGCTTGCAATCTTTTATAAAATAAGAATAAGTCTGAGAATTACAGTGACAGCACTAAAGTATTCCAAGTCGAACCCAAGAATTGAACCCCCTAGAGCTCCAAATGTCTTTGGATTTATAGCCTCTTACAATCAGTTTCAGATCCTAAAACAATGGATCTGATATTCTAAAAATAGAAATTCAAAACTAATTCACAAAAGATAAGGAGATATCCTCAAGATGAGGTCAACCTCTATCTCTTGGTCTTCAAACATTGGTTGAAAGTTGATGAAGTGTAGCCTAGCCTTCCAAGGCTCTTTGATCTGTTCCTTTGAAAGTGGAATTCGAATTTGATGATGTGTGCCAAAAATCCCTATCATTTTGCCCTTGAAAATCACCAAATCTAGTCAAAAAATTTCCTTTTGACCTTCATCTCCAAGAAAGGCCTTCATATTTTGATTTGATAATTCATAACCAGCTTAGTGAAGAAGAATTCAAACCATTCAACTCCAAAAATTCCTGATCTGGGCGAAAATTTGGCTATTCTGGCCTTGACATCTTTCAACAGCTAACTTACCCGAAAATCTGCTCCTTAGCTGCTGAAAGCAACCACTTTCCACAGCTAACTAGTCAAAAAATTTGCCTTCTGCGCTGTTGAAAGCGGACAGATTTTCAAAATCGAATTTCTCGGTCATAAAAAGTCCGTTTTGCATGTTTAAATAGTCGATCGACATCTAGAGAATATAATCTATCTAATGGTATTTTCAGATATTCATTTGGAGCTCGGGAAACAAGTCAAATTTTCCCTGCAAGATTAGGCATCTTTCCTTCAAAAATGTCGGTGCATTTTTTAGTGCTAACAGAAGCCATGTAAGAAATGGATTAACTAATAATATCTTTGATCTTGACCCCAAAAACATAGGAAGCCATAATATGCAGAAAAGTGGTTTGAACAGATGATTAAGCCAGCTTTCATCTGATACAAATATTTTAACATCTATGTTGCCCATGGATTCCAAATAGTTTGCAATAGGGTCATTAAAACCATAAACGAATACCTCTTTTTGTTGTTGTTCCAACTGAAAGAAATATTGTTGTTGATTTCTTTCACTGATGTCAATGTTGAATGTGGATTGTTCTTCCTCTGTCGGATGAAAATGCAAGCTCAATTGTTGATCTGAACCTTTCTACTCCCCTCCACCATATCTCTGTAATTTGAATTCATCATAATGATATGTTGGCCTATCACAGCTGACAGTTTTTGAAAGAAAAGAAAAAGTGTGTTCTTGATCTTTTACATCATTGTCTTGATAATGATTAAATGAAAGATGATTATGAGAAAATGTATCATGAAAAAATTTATGATCACCTTCTTCAACAATGATATCTTTAGAGGATATATCGAAATGAAAAGGATTTTCTTTGGATTTTGGAACATCATATTCACAACTTTCATCAAAGACAACATGCATATATGGATGATTATTTCTTTGGTGAAAAGTAGGACTAGATGAGATTTTATTAGTCAATGAATCTTTAAAATCCTCTTCATCATCACTATATTTATCAAATACTGAAAAATCAAAATCAAATTCTAATGGCGGAGATGAAGATTTCTTCATCGAAAAATCAGCAATCTGATCTAAACTTTTCTTCTCATCATCTTCCTTCTCATGTCGGCTGCAATTTCCCTTCGTCTACAAATCTGGAAGCTGAGGGCTACTCTTAGTATTTGTTGTAGACTCAAATCTGTCATATGCTGATATAAAAATCTGCTCATCATCTGTTCTTTATGACAGCCTAATACATTAGATGCATTTGGTACAATGTTAAAAGCATCTATATGATGGTTAACATCGTGAAGATCCTCAATATATCGGTCAAAAAGAGAGGTGTCCCCAATTGCAGCATACTCTCCATGGCTATTTGAATCTTTATCCAATAAATTAAATTCATGACAACATTCTAGAAAAAGAACATCAGCTAAAAAGTCATCTTTACAGAACAAATTGAATGCATCATGAAAAAATTCCAAAGATTTGATACTGGCGGTTGGAAGATATCTACACCAATCAAGGGATGCTCATTTCAATGAATATCTGGAAAGCTTGATCTTGACATCCTCGTGCACAATCTGACGTTCACGAATAAACTCATGGAAATATAGCAGATGTTCAGCTGGAACCTCCCAATCTTCTCCTTTAAATGTAGGAAGAATACCTTCCCATTCATCTCTACTAGGTAGAGGATTAGGGAAACCAACAATCTTGGGAAAATCACAGAAAGCATACATTTATGCTTCGATATGCTTTTCGCAAGAAAAACATAATTTAGAATTTTTGGAAATATGCTTCTGCAAGATTCACCTATATTTCACAAATAAAAATATATCTTGGGAAACTGAGAGAGGTTATTGAAGAGCAGCCCGTTCTTATGAAATACCTCCTTCATTTTCTAAAAATACTCTTCCAGCTGATCAAAATCTGTCCTCAAAGACAGTGACTAAAACAGGAAAAACAGAGTATTTAATTTCTAGAAATATGGTGCTCCAAGATTGACCTATATTTCACAAATCAAAGTATATATTGGGATACTGAGAGAGGTTATTGAATATCCTCCAGTTATTATGAAAAACCTCCTTCTGTTTCGAAAAATACTATTCCAGATGATCAGGATCTGTCTCCCAAGAAGGTGACTAAAATAGGAAAATCAAAGTATTTAATTTCTGGAAATATGGTTCTCAAAGATTGAACTATATTTCACAAATAAAAGTAGAGCTTGGGAAAATGAGAGAGGTTATTGAATATCATCCCCTTCTTATGAAAAACCTTCTTCAGTTTCAAAAAATACTCTTCCAGCTGATTGGGATATGTCTCCCAAGAAGGTGACTAAAACAGAAAAATCCAGATTTCCAAATCTAGTCATATTCCTACATTTTAGGAATTGATCCCTAGAATATTTCTATTGATCAAATGAAGTGCCACCTGCACTCATGGATGATATTTGATCATATCTTTGAGTAATAGTCAGCATCTTCTCCTAAATACACTCTTTCCAAGTTGAACTTTGACCTTTTGACCAAAATTGATGCATTTTGGAAAATTTTGCGTTTTCGGTGGCTTAGAGGACCAAAAAAGAGCATCCTTAGCCACCGAAAGATGTAGCTTTCAGTGGCTAACAGGACCAAAATAGAGAATCCTTAGCCACGGAAAGCTAATTTTTGGTATTTTCTACATTAAATTTCAGACCACTTATTTCTTGAAAAGATAACTCTAAAACTCCACTTAAAGACATTTAACTCAAGAATTACAAAAATCTATCATCCAATGACCATCCTATCACCTAATGAAAATAAATTGGAAAATTTATTTTAGGAGATAACAAACAGATTAACCAAATATGCACATTTCATGGCAGTAAGAAAAACCGACACAACAAAACAAATTGCACATGTTTTTTGCAAAAATATTTATAAGTTACATGGGTTTCCGAAGGTAATTGTCAGCGATAGGGATGCAAAATTTAAAGGAAATTTTTGGAATGAATTTTGCACAAATACAAGAATATCTCTTAATATGAGCTCCTCCTATCATCCACAAACAGATGATCAAACAGAAATCGTAAATAAATGATTAGAAACGTACCTACAATGCTTTGTGACAGATAAGCAAAATAAATGGTCTCAATGGTTACACTTAGTCGAATGGTGGTATAACTCTACATGTGACACTTCCGCTAAAATAACTCCTTTCCAAGCCTTATATGGTTATGAACCACCTAAATGGAAAGAGTTTGCACTAATTAATACTAAGGTCCAAGCAGTAATAAATGAGCTAGAGGAAGAACAAAAAATCATACAAATATTAAAAGAGAACCTAGCAACAACTCATAATCGAATGAAACAACTAGCAGACCAACATAGGTCAGAAAGAGAATTTGAAGAAGGTGATTGGCTGTTTGTACGACTTCAACCCTACAAACAAGTATGCCTTAAGCAATAAGGGAAGAACAAATTGGCCCCAAAATTCTATGGACCCTTTCAAATTAACAAAAAAATTAGCCAAGTAGCTTATAGATTGGAGTTGCCAGACAATTGTCGCATCCACAATGTCTTGCATGTTTCATGTCTCAAAAAAATGTTAGGGCAAGATCAACCAGTGCAAACATAAATCCTTGCATTCGATGACGAAGAAAAAATTATCTTAGAACCAGAAGGTATTCTTGCCACGAAGGAAAAGGTGTTACATTCCAGAACCATAAACGAATATCTTATCAAATGGAAAAAACTTCCAGAAGAAGATTCATCATGGGAGTCCGAACAATTCCTCTTAAAATACCCATCACTACCCTTGCTTTGAGGACAAAGAAAAATCTTAAGAGGGTGGCAATGTTACAAACATAAAAATGATAATAATAAATATAATAATTGTAATAATAATTAATATCGTTTAATTAAATCAAGAGGCATGTACGTCTTCATCAAGAGGCACGTACCTCCTTACCTCATGACCAGTCAATGCTATATAGCAATCGTCAAGAGGGTAGTGTAATCATCTTCATCTTTATCATATTCAATCAAATATTAATATTCGGAAATATTCATTTCTCAATGAATAATAGTTTCCATGTTACAATCTCCTTCAACACTAAATTTCTCAACTCCAAAGAATTAGGAAAATAAACCTTGTCCCTGAACAAGAGACTCCCATCCTCTTCCATCCTATATTCCTTAAACTTCAATGGTATATTTCTTTGTTGTAAGACTTTTGTAACTTGTGCATAAAGTTGATCTAATGCTACAACTTCCAAAATTATACTTTTTAAATTTAAACAATGCATGCTAGCATGCATTTCATGCACCCTCCAGCTAAGTGCATTAGCCACTTTATTATCTTTTCCCTTGATGTGTTTGATGTCGAATTCATATTCACTGTAAAATTACAACCATTTTGTTTGTCTAGCATTTAGTGTTAGCTACTCAAACAAGTATTTCATATCACTATGATCTATCCTCAATTCAAATTTTATGCCCATGAGATAATGCCTCCACATTTTTAAGGCATGAACTATGGTTTCCAACTCTAAATCATGGATGGCATAATTTATCTCGTTCTCTTTAAGATTCCTTGACTCGTAACATATGACATGCCCATTTTGGTGTAAGGATTCCACCAAGCCCTTCCTTGCATGCATCTGTGCACACAACAAAATCCTTAGATGGATCTACAACCTTTAAAATAGGTGTATTAGTCAATAATTCCTTCAAGCACTGGAAACTCTCTTCACATTTGGAAGTCCATTCAAACTTTATTCCCTTCTTTTGTGGTGAAGTGATTGGATGTGCGACCTTGGAGAAAATTTTAATGAATCTCATGTAGTATCCAGCTAGTCCCATAAAGGACCTTACTTTTGAAACATTCTTTGGTCTAGGCCTACCCTTTGATTGCCTCAATCTTCTCGAGGTCCACCATTATGCCCTCCTCTGAGATGATGTGGCCCAAATAATGGATTTTTATTTGATAGAAAATGCACTTTCTTAATTTGGCATACAATTGGTGCTCTCTCAACACATATAGCACCATCATCAAATGTTGTTCATGCTCCTCTTTCTTGGAGTAGATAAGAATATCATCCAAGAAGACAATCACAAGTTTTTCCATGTAATCTCTAAACACTCCATTCATTAGACACATAAAAGTAGCTAGTCCATTGGTCAGGCCAAATGGAACCACCACAAACTCATAATGGCCATACCTTATCTAGAATGTTCTCGTGTTGGTATCCTCTTCTCTAATTCTCACCTGAGTGTAACTTGACCTTGAGTTGATCTTATAAAATATCCTTACTCCTTTAAGTTGATAAAAAATATCATCAATATATAGTATAAAGTACCTATTCTTTACAGTAACCTTATTAAATTTTCTGAAGTCAATACACAACCTCAGAGTTCTATCCTTTTTCTTCACAAAAATCACTCGGGCACCCAAAGGTGAGACACTTGGGTGTATGTAACCCTTCTTTAACAACTCTACTAGATACGTTTACAACTCTTTCAGCTCTAGTGTACTCATTTTGTAGGGAGTTTTGGACACTAGGGTAGCTCCAAGCATTAATTCAATGTCTCTCTTTGGTGGCAATCCTGACAATTTCCCAAAGACATATTTACATTCCTTCAATATTGGATAATCCTTAAGACTTGGCTCCTTGTCTTTTGTTGGTTCTTCCATATGGGTTGCATATATCTGGCACCCTTTCCTAAAAATTATTTTAACTACAATGTTGAAATCTCTCTAACGGATATAGGTCTTGGAATAGCTTGCACCATCCTCGAATTTCCTTCCTCATCAAGGCATGTGAAATCCTTGTTGTAGCAATCTAGGACAAGACGATGCTTGTCCATCTAATCCATACAAATTAAGAAGTCAAGGGACCCAAGTGGTATGATATTCAAATCTATCTTAGTACTGACTCCATTCATGTTCATTAGGAAATCCTTGACAAGTTCACTAATTTTCCTCTTGGTTCTAATGGCTAGCTGAACCAACCAATTCTTTTCATGCTTACATCTATTCAATTTAAACCTTTCAACTATATTTGGATCCATACGGCTATGACTAGCTCCAAAATCAATCAAAATAGCTATGGGTTGATTATCAATCTTACCTTCTACCTCAATCATGTGGGATTGGTACTCTACTTGTCTATTGTCCAAGGATGCATAAATCCTTGGCATTCTCTCACCCACATTCTGTGGGGCATCCTCTTTCTTGATGTTATGTACAGTATGTTATCACACAATCGAGCACCAAGTGCAAAGCCTTCATAAGACACTATGACAAGTGCAACATGGAAGATGTCACCATTGTCACCTAGGTAACAAATTCCCTCTCTTCAGTGAATGAATGGTATCCAACACAAGGGAGGCTTCCCCAGTAGCCTCCAAGACTCCCTATGCAAAACACAATAAAGTCTAGGCCTCCCTAGGGTGACTACTCACACTACCACCAAGATGAGGATAAGAAAGGTGAACAAGATGTGGTGGATAAATACAAATTCTAAATTTGAAGTGTTGAGGGCTCAAGCCAAGTAGAGAGGCCTTCCAAGTCAAGTATGAGTTCAGTAGGGTCCCAAAACACTAGAAGTAAATAAAATGTCTATGAATGAGGTAAAAGTTAGAAGAAACATGAGAGATATCAGCAGTAAACAAAGTGATAAAAGCAGTAAGAAAAATATTACAATAGTAAAATAAATTATCTCTAATAGTATAGAGATTATTTCAACAGTAGTAAATGTATAACAACAGTAAAACATGAAATTTTCAGCAGCAGCGAATTTATGACAGCAGTAAAATAATCAATTTTCATCAGTGAAAGATAGCCCTTTGATCATAAAATGATCCAGTAAATTATAGAGCTAAATACTAGGTTAAATTAGAGTTTTATTTACCAAAAAAAGTAGTAGTGAATATGTTTTGCCTTATATGGTTGTAGTAATACTTCAAAAAAATGATATAGGGTTTCAACAATGAGTTTAGGTCAATAGCATGCCTAAACACACTAGACTTATTTGTTTCTATGTTTGAAAATGGAATTTTGTAGCAAATAAACCCTAACCCTAAAGTAGTAAATTTCAGCAATAATGATTGACTATAATGGAGAAAAAGACTAGTGCCTACTATTTTGGGCATATGGGGTCAAAAAGAGATCCCTCTTTGAGAGAATGAAGTGGAACTTCTAACCTTAGGCTGTCCTCCTAAAATGTTGGGGGATGATACAAGGGAATATTCTTCCACTAGTAAACCTTCCAAGGATTTTGACAAAAGGGTTTGTTCAAAAATTATCCAAGAGGATGAAGAACCACCACTAGAGAAACATCATCAATCTAATGAATGATTAAAAAAAACCACAAGATGAAAAGAAAACACTTACTCAATCATCTTCCATCCATCAAAACCCTAATTCACAAGTCATACACGTAGTAAAATATCCACAAGCATAACATTCTTCATGAAAGAGAACAAGTAGAAGTCACCCTAGTTAACCATCCATAGCATTCTTCATGAAAGAGAATAAGTAGATAAGACAAGAGTGATATATCTCCACAAGTAGCAATGATTTGAAAGTGAGAAGTGCTTCTCTTATTTATATGAGAGGTCTAGCACCCTTCTCACACTACACGAACCCTAAAAACATAAAATAATGTCGTTATCTCTCATAAACCCTAGAGATAAGGCAAAAATACATAAAAGATCCATGATACAAGAGTGTATAGATCTATAACACCCCCAATGATGCCTCCAAGATGAATTTACCTAGCTCAAAAGTCAAATCGTCCCACTCAAAAGTGCTCTAGATCTCACATGTGTAGCATGTGTGGCCACAAAAGGGGAAGACTCACTCCAAAAAGGTGAAAAGATGCTCAAAAGGTGAAATATTTCCATGAAAGGGTGCAACATTTCATCTCCAAGGGGTGCCTCAACCCTCCAAAAGGTGTGATGTTGTCAAAAGGTACCAAGCAATCATCAACAAACCCCAACATCTCCTCAAGATGTCCCATCATCATAAAGGTGCAACGTCCCATCATCCAAGTGAGATGTCTCATCATCAAAGGGTGTCATCATCCATGGAAAGGTGCCACATCATCTCTCCAATTGAAATTGTTATCATGCAAACTGCAGATTGGGAAAATCCCAACCCAATCCACGAGATGGCGATAATGGTGGGAGAGCTTACCCACTGTCACCTCAAATAAACCCTCCCCTCGCTTTAGTGAAGGAAAAATCCAACACAAAGGGTGAATCTCGGGTGACCCTAGGGGGAAATGAGATGTAAAGTGAGACTATGGAAGCGATGCTCCTATAGTTCAAGCTACTAAGTGGAAGATGGCTTGGAAAATAGTCTCGAAAGTGATCAATGGTTTCCAAGAGTTTAAGTACCTACAGAAGATGCGTGTACTTGCCTGAGACACAGGAAGATACGATATATAAGCCAAACAATCCAATGGACAAGAAAGTGAAGCTTGTTGTTCCTAACTAGTAGTAGTATATAATAATATAGATCAGCAATAAGATGACAATAAAGGCTGCAACAAGTCAATAAAAGTCCAAATAAGTATGCAAGAGATCAACTAGCAATTACCAATGTAACTCAAGTATAAAGGCACAAGACTTTAGCAACAAATAAAGGTTGTTATAAGAAAGTATTGAAGAGATATTATTGCAGCCTTATGGCTGTAGCAAACAAGTGTTGCTACAGAAAATTCCAATCACTTAAAATCACAAGTAAACCACCCAAAAGTTGCACAATGACTAGTAGTTTATTATGGCAGCTTTCTAGCAATTTTTTTACGGTTGAAGTCAGAGTAAAGTGAAAGTTTGAAAGAGATTTGTTGCAACCCTAATGGATTTAGCTTCAATTTTGTAACAGAAATAAATATTACTTGGCAAAATATGATGCCCTAGTGGCACAAGCAAGCTATTAGCATATAGAGTTGACTGCACTTTAAACGATTTGAAAATCTCGTAATCTACATATCCCAATGCAATGATTTTATTTCTCCAATGCAAGAGATTAGTGCCTTTAACTATTGGGTTATAGAGTCTTTATAATGAAAAATTTAGTTGTGCTACTTCCTTGGGGGTGTAAGCCCTTTTACTCCCCAAGGCAAGCAAAACTAGCTAGGAAAAACCTAGGAGGGTGTAAACCCTTTTACTCCTCCTAGTATTCCTTTGTGCAACAATTTATTCCAAGACAAATATGATGGGCTTAGTGGGGTTGTATGTCCTTATACTCCCCAAAATCTTAGCAAATTAACCTTGTTACCAAGAAAAGAATCAACAACATGAAAGATTCCTTACCTAGTCCAAGCATTAACAAGATAAACTCCTTTTAACCAAGAAATCCACCATAAAATAAAGAAATCGCCTCCAAGAGAAATAACGCCTTACTTCTGTAAATTCTAACCTTGT
>CBVK0100364659.1:0-12604 GCA_900067695.1 Picea abies
AAGAAAACCAATAAAACCTCACTGCAATCCACACAAGACACTGCCACTTTAATCCATTTTTACATAAAAATTATATTGACTGTAATCAATCTTAGAACAGGGAGTGAAAAAGGAATATGGGAGGTGATGGGGTTTGTAATTAGTGGAAAGTGAAATAATGGAAGGGAAAAAGGACGGTTATTATTCATGGAATTAATTAAGTGATCCATAAAACATTCTGTGAAAGGAGATCCATCAACCATCAATCACTTGACTAAATAATAATTTATGTGTATTTAACAAGTTCATTGTTCAAAATCAAATGTCCCACACAATGCCATCACGAAACAATGGGCATCCTATACAATTTGCAAGAGATTTTGTTCCCTTCATTCACACACTCTGCATTTCATAATCAATTTATGAACAATACTCATTTCCAATCTATAATTATCAAAATCAACCACTGCCCATTCATTTATTCAATCCACAACTATACTCAAAAGTCATGTTCTCAAAATAATAATGAAGTCATTATTACTGCAATAGAGCCCATCAAAATGCAATGATATTCATTAACATATATATGTAGTAACCAAAAATCAAGACCAAATTGCCACGCCTAAAATGACAATTAATCATACAACCAACAACCACCATTTAGACACAAGCTATACACAGGGTAATTTTCCCAGGCAATTTTAGTTCTTCCACTATAAAATAAAAACAATTCAATGTGATTTAAAAGATGGACCACCTATCCAACACAACTATCATAAAAAACATGCTTTCTTTAACCATTGGTCGATTGCAATAAATAACATGCTTAAAACTTTGTGTGTATCCCTGAGTATGAAAAATAATTTATCCATACCACACACAGTGCACAGCTAACAAAACTCCATGGTACAACATTTCCACTTAGCACAACAAAAACACAATCACGGTAATAACTGAACATATCGGCTGAGCCATCGATTTAATATAAGATTACTTCAATTTAGTCACACTATGATTGACTATGTTGTGCACACTCAGGTCCATACAACCAACAAGCACAAGGATGCAGTGGATATACTTTCTATAGTTACCCAGTCCAATAATCATTTTGCAAAATACCATACACACAATGCAACATGCGTGAGAAACACCAAGAATTTGTAACCAATGTCAGTTATCATCCGAACATTATTAGTGAAAATACTAGTGACTGTATATCAACCAAACATTTCATCACTGTTGTAGAAAATCAATCAACCGAACAAGTTGTGGTAGCTATGCCTACCCATGCATCCAATCGAATCAGGGTAGAGGCCCTTTCCAATAACAATACTGAGATATTAACATAAGGAGGGTGGTTGTATCTTTTGAAAGTGAAATTGTCAACGAAGGGTTCATCCTTACCATCACAAATGCAGTAACTCAATTCTAAAACAACAGGACTTCCATACAACCAACTGGGCAAATTCATATTCACAAGTAATTGACCATAAATTTGATCCATGATAACCCGTAGAAACTTGGCAGGCACAACAATCTCCTTTAAAAAATTCGAGACTGGAGGGTTAAGGGTCTACTCTGTAGCCAACACTAGGGAGCGGAGCCAACTCCTCATAATGGTGGAACGTTTGAGGCCAAGGGTGTGCACACAGAGAGAGACATGATTCATTTGCAGACAAGTAACAATCCATGACAGGGGACCCAAAAAAAAGGGGAGGCTTTCATTCGGTCGGGAAATTTATTTAATGCACGCAGGGTATAACCCTCGTGTTATTTTTCCAAACTACCACAATAACGAGGTGAATACAAAGCTGATTTAAGAACAAAACACTCACTTTGTGACCTTTAGTAGTGGAAATAACCAATAACGAAGTGAAAAATGACATAGTGATGCAGAAAACCCTCGACCATTAAACCCAAGAAAGCCAGAGATTGGATTTAGTGACAATGTGTGAAGATAGCTACTCACCCAAGACTTAAACAAAAACCCTCCAACTAAACCACTAGTGGTAACATAGAGATATCACCAAGAAGACCAATAACCTCTATGAACTCAAAAATATTACAGGAAGAACCATCAACTCTTCATTCAAGAACCAAAATTTCACATAGTTGCAATGCTCAGGAAAAAAACAAACCCATACACCTGAGCCAATAATCATTTCATAACCAGAGGGAAGTCACAAATGACCAAGAAAAGGACATACCTATTAATCGAATTCCTTAAAATGAGAGCTGGCTAAGCAGTTCCTCCCTGCTAAAATTTTGGGGCACAACACAACAACAAGATCAAACAATAGCCCAACTAGGGTGGTGGCCAATGGGAAGAGTAAAGGTGACGTGCAGTAAAAGCACATCACCTCCACCCACATCTCATTAACTCAACAGTACATGCCAACAAATTCTCCATTAACATGACTAATCAACCATGTATCGAAACCATCACCACATTAAAAGCCAGTAGCACAATCACCATATCCCATTTCACATCATATAACTCAAACAAAATCTCCTAACCATCAACGTTCACCACCTTATCAAATGAGCCACAGCGTTCAATCTATCCAAACATACCATATGTATATCGGCCACATAATTCCATTAACTATTGCATAACCATTAGCATTGTCACCTTGCCAAATGCGCCACCTAATTCCATTAACTATTGCATAACCATTAGCATTGTCACCTTGCCAAATGTGCCACCAACGTTTCAACCATATGCATATGAAACATGTAATTCAATCAAAATTTCATAACCATTTACTTGCTAGCTAGGGTTTATCAATAATCATCAAGTCTTTTCATGCAAGTAGTATAGTTAGGATAGCTTTAAAATCTTCCCCTAGCAATTGTTTCTCATTTCCTTCAATTTATTCGCATGTGGTATTGCAGAACTAGTTCCCTTTTCTTTGCATTTGTTATAGTATTTTGCCTTTCATATAATTTCACTAACATGTTGGTTATGCAGGTGCGATAAGAACAGACAGTAATGACATTAATGAATAGCATAAGTTGTAGTACATAAGAAATCAACCCTTCAGAAGCTCGATTTATAACCAATACTAACAAGGTCTTCATCAACCATGTGAGTCATGTCACACATCATCTCAACATTAAAAATGAACAGATCTGCTCTCCAATAGTTCAATGGGGTCCCACCTACTAGTACTATTTAGTTTTTATAATAATAGGCTTTAGCAACACTTTGCGGGCGAAACTTCTTTGACGTTTTCAATCGTCAACAAGGAGGAAGCACTTATGCTCCTTCTTAGGGTCTTTTCAAGCAAGATCTTAAATATGAACAAGTAAAAATTCACTATGAAACATTCAAAAGCATGAGTTAAAATTGCAGAAATTTACTTATTTCACCAAGATAATGACAAGAACAAACCCTAATTGCAGCAACACCATTAAAAAATAAGCAAAGAAGCATCCAAACTTGACTTCCAAGAGATAGCGCATGAGGTAAAAGAGCCAATACCCCAAAAATAGCGAAAATTCCAAAAGCAGTGCGCTCTCAATGAAGAGGAATGTGATGATCAAATGAAACTTGGCTAACCATATTTATACAGAAACCCTAGCCACCCAAAAGACTCCAATGAAAAGTCATGTCTCTACATAAGAGGGTAGGCCCCTTAAACTTTCCCTTGCAATATACAAAATTTAATTTTTTACATGAAATAAAACCCTAGAAGGGTGACGTCATGCCCTAAGAGGGTGACGTCATGCCCTAAGAGGGTGACATAGGCTTTCCAAGTGCAACATCAAGCATGTTGAGGGAGACGTTGGGCTTCCAAAGGCCATGTGTCATGCTTAAAATGCCTTGCTATGGTCTCCTCCTGTCAAGCCACCTCTTGAACCATCCTCTCCATCAAACCCCAACCCTCCAAGGTGACGTCAAGGGCTAGGAGGTGATGTCGTAGGCCTCCGAAGGCCAACGTCCAAGTGGAGAAGGGTGCAATCTCATCCTCTGATGATCCAAGTGGAGAAGGGTGCAATCTCATCCTCTGATGATGCCAAGGTGCCTCCAAAGGCAACGTCCTGTGTCCTCTAGGTGCAACGTCCATCATGTGGGCAAGGTCATGCAAAGACAGACAAGTACGACCTCCAAGGGTCCACAAGTCACAAGTATCATGCCAAGTAAGCCATATTTAATACAAGAACCACCCAAACATGTGCATCAAACCCCCCTTTTCAAACTAAACAAACGTTCAAAGACCTTATAAGTTTTTCCTAATTTAGGTATGGGAAGGGTGTCATGGTGCCCTATTGGGTAGGCCAATCCCCAAGTCAAGGAATGTTTCCCAAGAAGACCCCATCTAANNGCCAATCCCCAAGTCAAGGAATGTTTCCCAAGAAGACCCCATCTAAGTCATGTAGTGAATATGAGATGGATTGGGGTAAGACTTCTAGGCATGGGGTCCTGACATACAAGGGTTCGTATTGTCTCATTTATGGATGCTTTCGTAGAGGGTGTGCTTCCCTTCATCTGCAATGCAACATTTTTCGATGCCCTTTTATTGCCATTAATTCATTATGGTTTGAAACATTGAGTACTGTGTGCAGTGGAAAGTAAGGAGTACTGCAATGCCACTTGAAGCTAGAAACACACAGAATGCCATATGCAATGGAAAGTAAAAGACACCGCAAAATGTATTTCCTCAACAAGCGGGACACTTATTAGTTATATGTTAGAAGGTCCTTGATTTTTATGGAGTAGCGCTTCATTGCTCTTGGGACCTTAGGGCGAGCATCTGGAAGGATAATGATTGGTTGTTAACTTTTTCTAGCTACAATACCTTTGGGTCTTTAGCTCCTTCCCATGAAATGAGGTACAAGCCCTTCTTAGGGTCAATGAGCCCAAAGTCTGAAAAGATGAGGAAACAAAAGGGGAAGAAGTGTGGAAAGTGGTAAAAGTATGAGCGAGAATGGTATGAAGACCCTTTAAGGAACCACCTAGTAGCAACCCTTTTCCTGAGGGTGACCTACTTACTAGGAAACCATGTCACTCACCAAGGTGAAATTAGGCAAAAGGTATAATTTCCAAGAAAACGTTTCATAATCAAGAAAGGATTCTTTTGCAAAATGCTAAAATGCTTCAAATATTAAAGTGACACTTACCATGACACCAAAAGTTGTTACCTCATGAAGCAAGACTTGCTGTCCTTTGGGACCAAGTCGATGTAGTGGATGCTGCTTTGCTGTTGGTGATGAGTGGTGATCAACATGAATAAAAGGGACCCTGCGGGCTCGACTGGTCAATCTGACTCTCGACACTCCATGTCCGCTACCTGTGGGCCTCGAGACATGATCTTCTTAGTTATCCCTAGACTGGGGGGTAACAAAGCCTTTAATTGCAAAGCTTCGAGGACAAAGATTTTTGAAGGAGGGTACTATGTTATGACCCAAGGGGGTCATATATGGGATTAAGTGTATATGATATGACCCCAAGGGTGGGCATATATGGGGTTAAATGTACATGTAATGTGTGAATGTATATGTAATAGGGTTAGCCTAATAGTAAAGGGGCCTCATGTGTATTGTGTGAATAGGTATATATAGAGATAATGTATTCATTATTGAAGGATGTGAATTGTTATGTATGAATGCATTTGGGTATTTCGAGGAGGTTCTCGTATTCTTTAAGGAGTTATTGTGTAACTCATCTCTCTTATCTATATTGGAGTTGTGCTGCACGCTCACATTGGTGTACATGGTGTGTACTTTTGGTTTATTGTGACATTTTAATCATTTGGTTTATAACACGTTTTAAGGAAACTATGGATGAATTGATATTGGTTGATATGAAGCCAAGGAATGGATGTCATAATTGGAACAACAAGAGAGGGGGCTCACATTACATAGCAATTCTAATTCCCTGTTCTTTGATATTTGAGTCTTTTGTGCATGCAGAGGCCTACGTAGAAGCATACATCCTTCTGTATACAGGCTTGGACCATTGGCAAATTTGCCTAAAATGGAATAACTCGAGGACAAACCAAGCAAAACCATTTCATTTTGAGAAGTTTTGGCTCTCGTATCTAGACTTCATGAACAATATAAAAGGATGGTGAGAAGAGGATAATATACAACTAGCAAAGATTAAAGAACCTAAAGTAAAAACTCAATAGTGAAGCATTGAAGTTTTTGTTAACATCTTCCAAGCCCAAAGAGATCTGGAGAGAAGGATAGAGAACCTTTAAAGGGACATCGACTGTTAGGACAACAAAATTAATAAATAAGGAGATTCTTCTATAAGAACAAATAAACATCAGAGCTCAGCAAGAAGAAATCCTTTGGAGGCAAGAATCTAGGATCTGGTGGCCTCAAAGAAGGAGACAAGAACACAAGTCAATATCTAAACGAGCCTCAAAGAGACTAAGGCTATCTAGATAGATTTTATGGAATTGCTTGATCCAAAAGTTTGGTTAAGAAGGTGGTCTATCCAGAAGGTTCAACAATTTTGGCAAATATTATAATTCTTGTCTCAATATTGTTTCACAGTATTAGTATTTATGTGTAGAGAAGTGGGGGTGGTCCCTACTATCTCGCCCTACTTACAAAATTTTGTTGTAGGGAATGGTTGTGATCCTGCCGATAGGTGTGTCTGGGTTACCTTATTGATTTAGGATAGGTTGTTGGGGTTCTGTTAAATTTACGCTCCCACTCTCATTTCAGATTGGAGGCGGCCATGGGATTGAATGGTTTTCTCCTTGCCTAATGTAGATCAAATGATTGGTGGAGACTTTAATATGGTAGGATGGGATGGTTCGGTTTGGGATTTGGCTAGAACACTGATTTGGAGCTGGAGGTTGTCGAATACTTGTATGGAGATCATAGGATACTTGTATTGTGGATCTTCCCCGCTTCTAGGATCGTTGGTTGAGCAAGAAAATAATTTTTCTTTGGTGAGGTTTTTGGGATGCCAATACTCACTCTTCTACTGATCGACCAACCATCATTGAGATTGTTGGTCTCATCTAGTTGGAGGATTTGTTCAAAATGAATATTGACATGTTGGGACCCATTTGGCGCGATTGGGAATGGTGTTATGGGTTCCCCTTGGTTCAATACGACTCCCATAGGTTGGACTCCATTTTGCATTAGCGTCATGAGCTTCAACTTGGTCTATCTCTTAACTCTAGGTGGGTGTCATTCGATGATGAGGTTTGATGGATTTGACGGTTACATCGGGTGTGTTGTTGTGGGTGCCTTACAAGCTCTGGGTGTTTTTTTGGCTACTAATTTCTACGGCCTTCCCTTCAAGGCTTGGTTGGCTAAGAGTGCGGTTCGTGATGGCCTTTTCCCTTCTTACCTTAGGTTGGACATCGTGAAGCATTTATTATGGCACTGTGATTTTGCTATATGTTGTTGGGATCATGTTGAGACAGAGTAGATAACTATTCTTCAGGGGTGTTTGCATTGGTTTCTAGTTTTGTTGAGGGACTCTGGATCTTTAATCTACTAGTGCCTTGATGGTGTTACCACCCGAACTAGCACCCTTGTGAAAAGTCCCAACACAGGTGCTAACTGGGGCAACAAGATGGGAAGTGCACCACTGTCACCTTAGTACACTTTCCCCTGCACTTTAGGCCAACTCCTAGAAGCCATAGGGGGTATCCCAATAAATGAAAGTAAACCTCTTCAAGTGAATTAAAATCATGCAAGCATATGATTTACTCTAATGAATCCACAATATATGTAACGAGACCATGTGCAAGGATTCCAATAGGTGATTACAATGCCCTAAAGATATACAACTAGAAACAGTGGCACGAAGCACAATTATATCCACTTGAAAGAGAAGGCTTGGAGGGAATGGATGTGTGTGCTAAATCTGATGTGTGAGATTAATAACTTCAAATTTGTATTTAAGTCTATCACTCTACAAATAAAACTTCCAAGAGGTTAGAACCACTTCAAGCTACTTTAGGGCACAAAGAGTGAAGACATTTACCACAAATCAAAGGTGCAATGTGTGCTTGTGAAACAAGTGTCAGAAACAAGTTTTAAAGATATATAAACATTAACTATAGGCAAGGACTTGTCAAATGGATGGTGAATCCCCCTAGGATTTCACAAGTTAGCACTTGGAATTCACCAAATAAATCTCTAAGTAAATGATAAACAATTATTAGAACATTAGAGATCAAATCCACCTCTAGATATGCAAGATAAACATGTATAAACAATCTGGAAATGAAGTAGAGGGTAGGTATGAGTAAGAAGACACTTTGAAGCACCAAACTCTAGCTTTAGGGTTTCACCAAATCTGATTTTTATTTCTGCAATTTAATTTCTAGATTTGAGAATCACCTTAAATCAGCCCACAAAACGTTAGATAACACCTCGAAGATTCCTTCTTTAGGGCCGTTTTGCCTCCTCAGGGTTAGAGATCAACACTTAAGCATAAGTCCTAGCATAATTTTTTCTAGGAAATGAAATAAACCGTTAGCTTTACACTAGACAATGAAAGAAATCTAAATAAATATTTTTCTTTTGATTTTCACTATTAGATTTCCTTTAAACAACAAAAAAGTAAAACAATTGATTTTTAGGGTTTTTTGGTTGGTTGTTGGATATAGGACAAGTGCCTTTTTAAAATCCAATTAGGGCTTATGGGGTTAGATAACACCTTGAAGATTCCTTCTTTAGGACCGTTTTTCCTCCTTAGGGTTAGAGATCAACAATTAAGCATAAATCCTAGGATATTTTTTTCTAGCAAATGAAAAAAACCGTTAGCTTTACACTAGACAATGAAATAAATCTAAATAAATTTTCTTTTTTTGATTTTCACTGTTAGCTTTCCTTTAAACAGTAAAAAGGTAAAACAATTGATTTTTAGGGCTTTTTGGTTAGTTGTTGGATATAGGACAAGTGCCTTTTTTTAATCCAATTAGGGCTTATGGGGTCAAGAAGTATTCCCCTCTAACAATTGGTCATTCCTATCCTAAAGGTTAGTGTAAGAGATTGGAACCCTAGGGTAAAACAATCCCTTATCCAATCAAGGTAAGGTATGAAGACCAAAGTCCCTACAAGAAGGGATTCCTCAAGGGAAAGAACCTTCCCCAACAAGATCAATCGTGGCTTGATTAAATTACTTAAAACCATTGGCAATGAATGAAAGGAAAAACAAGACAAGAGATTGAGCACTTACCAAACCAAGCAAAGGAGGATGAAAGAGAAAATATCCTAGACGTTCTCCTTCCAAGTAGTTAATTAACTCCTCAAATGGATCGTTCTTGCTAGCTAGTAGAATCCTTGAAACATTCACACTTATCTTTGATGCACCAAGAAAGAGAGAGCTCTAGGAATTGACACCAAAACCTCAAAAGGCAGATATTCTATTAATAATATTCAAAATGATATCCAACAATTCACAACAATTTGGAATTAGAGGAGAGCCTCTATTTATAGAAGAGACTTCTACATCCTTCTCATTCTTTATTAATTCTTTGTCCCTAAAATTAGCCTTGAAGAATTACAAAGAAGACTTGTCATCCACACAAAGAAGGAGACTAAGTTAAAACATAATCAAATGATGCCACATGTACATAAAACCCTCACGAGAGGGGGACATCCCACAAAGGAGGGTTGATTTGCTTCACAAGCTCAACGTTCCAAGGAAAGAGTGTCCTAGAGGCCTCAAAACGTGGTGTAGTAACTTCCCATGCAAGCAAAGTACCAACGTCTAGCTTCTCTGAGTAGAACAACCTAATGAAATGGTGGAGAAGGGGCCTCAAAGGTGGACGACTCCCTCAATCAAGCTCACAAAACCTGAAAAGATGCGTGCCAAAGTATGACCGAGCCCTCATCTCAAGCAAAGATCCTCCACAAGGCAAGAAGATGCCCCTTCAAGTCAAATCATCACTAAAAACACTGCCACGCCTGTCATATAGCCCAGATGTGTGGGTCAACTCTCAAATCATGCAAGAAATAGCTCCAAAAGCGATGGAAAAGGAGGGCGCTTTGAAATCGTCAATGTGGAATGTGTAGATTGGGTCCATGCATGCATAAATAGCCCAAATGTGCCTCAAGGGATGTGACAAGTGCCTTGAGATACATGTACTGTCTCGAGAACTGTGAGACTGGCTCGAGAAATGTGAAACTAAGGGAGGATCTGCATAATCATCTTTGATAATAGATGGCCAAAGTGGGATGAACATAAGATAAGGATCCATGCTTAGGCATAAAATAAGTGTGCTATACATAGGTGTGACAACCTTTACAAAACAACACTTTTACATAATATACAAAGGGGTAAGAGAGACTAGTAGCTCCCCTAGATCATGTGTCTAAGTAGATCCACCCCAAGATGGTTGCATACCAACCCAGATTATAAATGATGGACATAATAAAGAGTTACCAACATCAAGGGGCAGTCAGCTAGAGCCATAAAAGCAATACTTATCTTGAAATGGGGACTAAAAGGACCGGCCATGACCAACCACAAGGGGCTTGGAGATACTACATAGCCCCCCACCAATACATAGAACATCTAAGCATGGTCCAATACAATACAAGAGCACAAATACAACCACACTTTTGGCTCGTCATGGTTACAATGAAGCACATAATCTGCCCATATGATGGTCCACTTCTAGCAAAAAATATAGGGTATACTAAAGTGAATCTGAGGTGTAATAGGTGGCATTTCGCACTGCTTGAGAATTTTTGAAATGTTTGTTCTCTAGAAGCTTTGATGCAAATATGTTTTTGAGAACAAGGTTAGTTTTGTTTGCCTTTTGTCACATGTGGAGAGAAGAGGTATGCATGTAGCTGTTGGCAAAAGGATTTTTGTTGAACAAGGATGCCAAATTGTTAGACCGTATTTCACATTCGGATTTTATTTCTTTTCTTGTTGCTTTGAGAAAGAGGATGTAATTACCATTGTATATGCCCTTTCGCTATATGTTTTCCCTGTTTTTTTTTCTTCTTCTGATGTAAATATACTTATGTGAAAGTAAGAAGTATTTTTCACATAGAAAAAGTATTAATATGTAGTCCATATTTTTACTGTAGTGAACCTTGATAGATAAAAGATAAACCCTTAACTTCAAAATAATAAAATACATCCATACAATAGACAACTCAAGAATATAGAGAGAACACTTAAGGTAGGGTAACACCATCAAATACTCCATAGGGAGGGAATCACTCCACAAGCCATGCTTGCTACAATATAATACTGAACATCCAACATATCTCCTTAGAATGATACTCATGTATTTATATTGTTCTATGAGTATTCCTAGGGGTCTATGCCAACTACTCATTATTATATTCATTTCCTTTAACTATTTAGTGGGCCTATTTATTACCCACCAACTATTGAGTCGACCTATTTATACTTTCTCATGAGTATTCTTAGGGGTCTATGCCAACTACCTCTCATTATTATATTCATTTCCTTTGACTACCTAGTGGGTCTATTTATTACCCACCAACTACCAAGTGGGCCTATTCCATGATTATGACCACTTTATATTGATTATTCCCCTTGGGTACCCTAAGTAGCCCATATTATCCTTCCTAAGTACCTCTCCAGGCACATTACATTCCATCCCCCATCATGTGTTTCGTCTTCGAAACATGAGTGGAAGCCATATAATATGATCTACTAAGAAATGTAGTCCACTGGTACCAAGCACGAGCATCCATCCATCCTAGTGAATTGTGGACATGTGGTTCACCTACAACCTTGCCACTTGATCTTGATTCTAGTTGCTCCTTTGGTTCCTTGTTGTTACTATGCTACTTTGATATCTCCATTCATTGCTTTTAGTTCTCCATGTACCTTTGGGTGCCCTTCTGATTCCATGTTGGTCCTGTTATCCCCATTTTGTGGATACCTAAGGAGATGATGTCTTAAGTCCCTAAGGTTGCAGATATGGAGTCCCGAGAAACTACATGACCAGCAATATCTTTTGCACAAATGGAAAACCCACTCACCACCACAGATGGTCATAGGTTTACAGATGGCATCCACCACACCAGTTGGCTTCCGCAATGTTAATGTTTATGCCATTATTATAGTTCTTTGCATTTCAATAGATAAGAGCAACATAAGAACAAGATCACTGAAAAATACACATTCACAAGAGACACAACATTTATCCTGGGAAACCCTCTAGGGGAAGAAAACCCAACAAAACTTCCTTATCATAAATAACTTAAACAATGTTCAAGAGATAACTCAAACCAATACAGATATTCCTCCCCAAGAGATGTGCCACTCTTCTCCCTCTCTCTCCAACTGGTAATTGCAGCTTGCCTCATAAGAGAATGAGCAAGTGAGTTGTGTGTTAGAAGTGAGGCGCTAGCCTCCTATATATACAAAAGTGGCACGTGTGAAAGGGCACCACTGGCAGGGCCGACCTCTCACTTTGGGTGGGTAAACCCACCTTTAATTAATTCTGGGTCTTCCATAATAACTGCTGGGGCCGACTTCTTATTCTGTCCTTTATAATTGTCCGATGACCAATCTGCAAAAGGGGATTTGGTCCTTATACAATTACCGACATGATTAATCCACAATGGGGATTAATTCAATAACAATAATAATAATAATGACATGATTAATCCGCAATGGGGATTTAATCCAATAATAATAAGAATGCTC
>CBVK0100364660.1:0-12061 GCA_900067695.1 Picea abies
TTGGAAGGTCCAGTGCTATTTGAGAGGAAGGACGTTACGTCTTCTAGGACACGAGTATTTTCTTTCTTTTTGATTCCCCCACGCGGACAAAACCCTCTTACCCACATATATGTTTCTTTCTCATTTATGTATGATGCACATCTGATTACGGTTTGACTTTGATATATATATTGTGTAAAAATAGTCACAGCAAAGACTCTTGGTTCTATATTTCTCTCACCACTTGTTGCACACATTTCACACAATTAGTCTGACATCATAGGGGAACCACAGAACCCCCATCGTTCATGATGTTTGCTCAACCTTCCTCCTATTTTAGGGGGAGTATCTGGTCGTACTCGTTCATCGGTACCTCCTTCACACACTCCTGTGAGTGCTACCATCTTAGGATCAACTTTTCTTGGTTCTACCTTACTTGGGTCCAATTCCCAAGGTCACACAGTCACTCGCTCTCCTTTGCACAGAAGCGGGGGACCCACTTCCTCTCAAGGAGGGAGCACCAACCCACCTAGTCCCCATGAAGGGTCAGGTTCACAACACACCATGGCTGGAACTAACATTCCTACCCCACTACAGATGCCATACTTGGCCTCTCTCAACATACCGGATCTCACCAAGCTTACCAGTGATCCTATATTGCATGATGCCGCATGGCCTCCAATGCCAACCAAACTTCCTTCAGACATACCAAAGTTTGAAGGGAAGGCAGGGGATGAACCCACCAATCATGTCATGACCTTTCATCTATGGTGTTCTTCCAATAGCATTATGGATGACTCCGTCAGATTCCGACTTTTTCAACGCACACTCACTGGCCCATCAGCCAAATGGTATGTCGAAGAAAAATTAGGATCCCATACGACCTTTGAGTCCTTGGCCAAAGCATTCTTAAATTTCTTCCAATTACCCATCCACCATGAAAATGGTCTAGAACTATTGTCTAACTTCAAACAGACCTCAGCCACCCACATCGCTGACCACATTCATGAGTGGCGTAGGCGATGTAGTTTGTGTAAAGAAGAAACCACCAAACAACAATGCCTTGACTGGTTTCTTAGATCACTTGTCGCTCTCCTTGGTAAGGATGTAGCTTCTACCTTCCCAAAATCTGAAGAGGAAGCCATTAGCAAGGCTCAACAATATGACCTTATTTATGCACAGTCAGGATACTTGTACATAGTACTTCCTGATCTGCCAAAACCTGTACCGTTTGGCCAGGAAAAACCTGGGATGTCTCACTCAGCAGACAGACTCATAGGTACCACCACACACCATGGTCCACAACCCCAACCACCACCGATGTATGGAACACCTCAATACCCTCCAGCATATGGGGGCACTCCTTATTTCCCCCCACCCCCTTATCAATAGTCGTATCCTGTTACTATGCCTCCACCCATTAGTCGACCACCACCGACACTTCCCATACATCCACCTATTCCCACAACCAGTGTTACCCCCTCAACATCAGCTTATAGTACTAGTGAAAGCACGATGCCTTCCTATGTACCCTATGGATTGATACCACCACAAAATCCATACTTTCCCTTTCCAGGTCCTCCACAACCCATGGCTCCCCCACACCCTCATGCGGGGGTAAACTTTGTTCAACCCTCTGCTGCTCAACAATATCAAAATTTTGAACAGTTGAACAAAGCCAACCCAACTCATCCTTCAAACAATGCCAAGAAGAAAGGATGGAACAGGAATAATAACAATCCTAGTCAAGGCGGGAATCAACCCCCACAGCATCAACCCACTGGGGGCAATCAAAACCAAGGGAACCAAAACCCCCAAGGGGGCAATAACAACAAATGCCAAGGGCGGAATACTGTTAAAACTATCCACCCTTGTGCTCTTTGTGGTGTGTACAGTCATTACACTCACCATTGCCCCCAGATCGATGATTTCAAAAGGTTGAAGGACTCTGGGAGCCTTCCCCCTTCTCCTGCGCAACATACCCCGCAACAGGCACAACAACAATATGTGCAACAACCCCCTCCCACCGTGCTGCAAAATCCTATCCCACATCAAGGTGTGATCAACACCCAACAGGACACACAGCATCCCCCACCTCGGGTGGGCCAATACCACAATCCCAACAATCCAACAGAGTGAACAATTCTCCTCACCAGTGAGGAAGAAATCCTTCGGCAAACACGCAATCGTCAGTATCCTGCAACAGCTGAGTCTACCCCTACACATCCAGAAACAAACCCTACACCGACGGGACCTCCGTTGGTGATCCCTTGCCCTTCCGCTGAATCACCATTACACATCCCTCGCATTCTATTGTGCAAGAATATCCACAACCCACAGGCTAGGGTCACTCATAATTACAACTTGGTAGATGACTTAGCACAATCTCCGGCTGCCATGTCAGTTTTGGAAGTCCTCCAGACTTGTCCTTCTCAGCAGAAATCACTACTTTCCGCTCTGGGCGCAGTTGACCCTGTCGATACTCGACTCATCACCTTTGACCTCGATAGATATGAACCGCATCTTCCCGCCGCAGTTGCTATTTAAATACCAGTCAAAATATGGAACATCACCATCCATTGATGTATCATCGATGAAGGGGCATCTACATGTATTATGTCCAAAATAGTATGGCAGAAACTTGGTTCCCCAGAACTCATACCTTTCGCCATCACATTACGAGCTTATGACGGACGACCATCATCTCCTGAAGGGCTCTTCCAAAATGTCCCCGTGGAACTCGGGGGCAAAACTATTCTCATTGACATCGAAGTTATCAACGCTCAGCTCGATTACAACATCTTGCTCAGATGTAGCTACATGTATGCTATGAAGGCAGTGGCATCATCCATCTTTCGGACAATCATGTTCCCCCACAATGGAAATATTGTAACCATTGACCAAGTCTCACATTATGAGCCAAATCCATCTGCTAGTCTTGATAACATTCTTCCTCTCATTCACACCAACAAAGACGTATATCGACTCATCGAGATGGGTCCCGATATTTTCAAAGATCCATCCTTGTTAGGGATGTACCATGGAGCACCACCACTCCTTCCCCCTAGCCAAGTATGCGTTGTTTCCTCTAAAGAAACTCTCCAGGAGGATGCTCATCCTCCTCAGGAGGCTTCAGTCATTCCTGACATCTCAACAGTCGTAGCACCACTCCCACAGGAGCCTCCTGCGCACTCGTCGACCCCTCCGGTCCACGAATCCACCCCCCCTCAAGGGCCTAGTCCCATTTGGGAGACAGTTCCCCGACCCCTCACTCAAATTCCCTTCTTTTACCCTCCACCCGGTATAGAAGCTTTCCAGGTAGCCGCAACGCTCACCCTACCGAATATAGTGCTAGCAATCCTAGTGTGGTACTTACATCCACCTGAGATGGTCCCTCGCCCACAGGAAGGACTCCCCATGAAGATTCCTATCATCACTCCCACTATCCCCACTACCCCCATACTCCCTACCCCCCCTGCTACAGCCGAGGGTAGACGACAGAAGAAGGAGACCACAGCTCCACTTCCTCCGTGCATCTCACCACCTTGCGCATTGTGTGACAAAGAGGGTCACCAAACCAACAACTGCCCATCACTACCGGAATTACGGAATTTGATTCCCCCCAATCCAACCTGCACACCACCCATTACTACTGCTACCACTCAACCTTCTAGTAGTAAAGGGTTGAAGACCAAATTTGCGTGTGCCATGTATTTTGAGTATGGTCATTACACCCATCATTGTCCAGCACTGCCTCATTTCTGGCAGGCATTAGCTATCATAAGCCGAGACTTTCAGAACAACCCACACCCTGCCACATCCTCTAAAACACCAATCACTGACATTCGCTATGTCACCACTTCAGTCAATGAACGCATGAGATGCCCTTGCTCTCTTTGCGATTCATTGGCTCACTTTACATACCAGTGTCCAATAATCCTCGCATACAGGCAGCGTCGATTGGCCCTATAGTACCAACCCGCAGCAGCGATAACCGACCTTACTTCATCACTCGAGGCTCTTCATGTCATTTCTCCAGAACCCGAGGCACTCCCAACACCTCCTTGGTTCTTAGATGGCACATCTGAGGATTTACCCCGTAACCCTCCCAACTCTCCTGCTCATTCCCCTGTGGAGATTACCCATCCAACCACCACAGGTACCCCTCAGTACTTCAACATATGGTTCATGACGAGCGAACCCTCACCATATGCTCGCACCTCTCCTAGCATTACCTCCTCTGTTTCTACAGTAGGGGGAAACCACACTGTCACTGAGATCACTCCTCATGATCCATTATATTCCTGTCATTTCCAATGCGACGAAGAAATACTGGAAGAGCTACAATGCTTGGACTCTCCCTGGGATACACTACATCATCGTGCACTCTTCCTTCCATAGAAAGCTCTCATGCCTCCTAGCCAAAATCCCATTTACGTGGTCGAAACCAAAGACTTTATCCCATCAGGGCCTATCGATTGGTTCAACAATCCTATTCCAGCACCCAACGCTTTTGAAGAAGGCAATCTAGCTAACATTTCCCCCACCATCAAGATCGACATTTCCATTAAACCGGGCATCGTCGAAGAAATCATCATTGGAGCTGCTTGCACTCCTCAGGAAATCGCCGCATATAAAACCCTCTTCCAGGAATATAGGGATATCTTCACCTGGTCATACATAGAGATGCCTAGCCTTGACCCATCTATTGTCGAACATCGTATCGACACCTAGCCCGACATCACACCTGTTTGCCAGAAACAACGACCGCTACACCCATCCAAGGCCGCAGCTATTAAAGCTGAAATTGACAAATTGTGTACGACTGGATTCATTTACCCCATCGCTTATACTTCATGGGTTTCTAACCCTATACCTGTCGACAAAAAATAGGGCTCTATCCACGTTTGCACTGACTTTCGTGACCTCAATAACGCATGTCCCAAGGACAACTTCCCAACGCCTTTCATCGATCAGATTATCGACAACTGCGCCAGCCACGAGGCTCTTTCCTTCATGGATAGATTCTCTGGCTATAACCAAATTCAAATTTACCAAGCCGATCAATATAAAACCGCATTCATTACCTCGTGGGGTACTTTTTTGTATCGTGTCATGCCTTTCAGCCTCAAAAATGCCGATGCAACTTTCCAGCAGGCCATGACATACATCTTTCATGATCTGGCTGTAATCATCCTCGCCTACTTAGACGACCTCACCGCTCGCTCTAAGAAACGCACCCAACACCTCGATGATTTACGAATCATCTTTCAATGGTGTCGTCAATATAACATCCACTTGAACCCTCTCAAGTGCATGTTTTGCGTCACTGCAGGACGCCTCCTTGGGTTCATCATTTCACAAAGCGGTATCACTGTTGACCCCCCTCAAAGTCCAAGCCATCACCGAAATTCCACCTCCTTAGAATTTGCGACAACTACAGAGTCTATAGGGCAAAGCCAACTTTCTGAGGCACTTTGTTCCTGATTACGCTATACGCGCACATGGTTTCCTTCACTTACTGCGTCACGACATCCCTTTTCATTGGGATGACTATGCCCAATAGTTGTTTGATGATCTTAAGGCCGTACTTTCCAATGCACCTTTGATTAGTGCACCTGACTACAATTGCGACTACATCCACTACATATCAGCATCAACTGTATCAGTAGCCGGCGTCCTCGTCTAGCTCGGAGATGAAAATCATGAACATGTCATTTACTACATCAGTAATAACCTCTCAGGACCACCCTTGAAGTACAAACATGAAGAGAAACTAGCTCTCGTAGTTGTCCTCGCAGTCCAGAAACTGCGCCACTACATTCTGCTTCGCACCACCAAGGTCGTCGCAGATTCCAACCCTATGCAATATTTGCTCAGTCATCGCCAAGTTAACGGAAAATTTGCTCGATGGATCATTATCCTTCAGGAATACGACCTTGAGTTCTCAACACCCAAGAGTAAAAAGGACCTCGTTCTCGTCAAACTTGTCACGGCCCTTCCCTCTGACACACCTAGTGCCCCCATCAATACTGACTTCCCTGACGAACATCTCTTTTACATCACTTCCGATGATCCTTGGTATGGCGACCTTCTCGTCTACCTATGAACTCAAAAGTTTGGTAATCACCTATCATGAGATGATCGTCGGTGCATTCTCCATAAGGCCCCCCACTATCTCCTCATCGGGGATATCTTATATTGGTGGGGCGTCGACACCATTCTTCGTCGCTGCCTGACTATTGACGAGGCTGACAGAGTCTTAAACGACTGCCACAGTGGTGCCTATGGGGACCATCTTTCGGGCATCACCACGGCTCAAAATATTATCCGGGCCGATTACTTTTGGCCTACCCTATTTCATGATTCCATTCATGCCGTGAAACGATGTGAGCAATGTCAGCTCTATGCCAACAAAGCCTGTGCTCCCCCCACTCTTCTTCACACTATCATTACTGCAGGCCCCTTTTATAAATGGGGCATTGACTTTATGACTTGTAATCCCCCATCCAGAAATGGTCACAAATACATTGTTGTCGTTGTCGATTACTTCACCAAATGGGATGAAGCTATGCCCACATTCAACAACACCGCTGACACTGCAGCACATTTTTTTCTTTAACCACGTTATATCCCAGTTTGGAGTACCACTCCAACTAGTTTCTGATCATGGGAAACATTTTGAGAATGAGATCTTCGTCGAACTCTCGTCTCGGTTAGGCTTCTCTCACGAGTTTGCCTCACCATACTATCCTCAGTCAAACAGACAGGTCGAGGCAGTGAACAAAGTCCTCAAGACCATGTTACAATGCATGGTTAATAAACATAAAACCAATTGGCATCATATGTTATTTTCCGCGCTATGGGCTTATCGAACGACAGTGAATACCGCTACGGGTTTCACGCCATTTCATTTAGTCCATGGGATAGAGGCAACTCTTCCCATTGGGTGAAAAATTCCCACCCTTCGCACCACAATCGAGCTTTTACCGGACACTGCTCCAATGGAGCAGCGCTTGCTGAACTTGGAGTCTCTAGATGAAGACCGTCGATCCTCATTACAGAACAACGAGGCAGCTAAAAAATGATCCAAGGCTACCTTTGATCACCATGTCAACCTTCGGTCATTTCGCGAAGGCGACCTCGTCTTGGCCTATGATATCGCCCATGATACCTTTGGCCATGGAAAATTTGAATCACTTTGGCATGGCCCTTACATCATCCAACATTGCCTCACCAAAGGTGCATACATCCTGGCCTCCCTTGAAGGCCTCGCACTCAAAGAACCCATCAATGGGTTATACCTCAAGAAATTTTATGCTTAAATGTAGTCAAGCTACTTTAGGTTCTTTTCTTTTCTAGCGTTTTTAGTCTTTTTTCTCCCTCATCTAAACTATCCTTTGTGCTATTGACAGATGACTCTTCCACCAGCTTACCACATTGGTTACACCGACGGTGCCAGCCATTGGACACAAAATCTCGCTTCGGCTGCTTGGGCTCTCTACACCCCCTCACATGAAATGCTACATTCCAGCGGCATCTATTTAGGACCAGCAACTAATAACCAAGCCGAATACACTGTTTTCATTGGCCTCTTGACTGATGCCCATCATCATCATATTTGTCACCTTAGCATTTTCCTCGACTCTCAACTGGTCGTTCTCCAACTCAATAATGTGTACCGTGTACGCGATCCATGCCTTTTTCGCAAATACCTGCAGGTTAGGTTATTATCTCGACATTTTGATTTCATTACATTTACACATATTCCAAGAGAATTGAATCAAACAACAAATGAAATAGCTAACATAGTGTTAGATTGGCATATATCACATCAAGCTACACATACATAAACATCTCATACGTCCTGTCACAGCATATAGATAGATCAAATAGACATCATCATCATTAACACAAAACACATGTAAAACACATTTGGATCTCAACAACATGTATACTCATATATATATGGGCCCCTCAGGCCATCCAAAAGTTTACATACAAAAATATACATACGCCTATAGGCCAGTGCCACATCTCGGTGCAAAAAGTGGCTCACCAGCCTATATAATCAAAAAGGTCTACACAATACATACATACATCAGGGTGCCTCTAACGCACCCCCAGCTGCCCCTCCCTCAGGAGGAGGTGGTGGCCCACCCCCACCAGCCCCAGGCAGTGGTGGTGGAACATCCGCAGGAACTCCCTGCCCAGGCGGTAGGCGTCCTCTAGTCATCGCGGCAAGCACTGTTGCTCGTCGCACTAGGCCCCACCATGGTTGTGGTAAACCTATACACTGTTCCAGGAACCCCTCATCCTGGATACGGATCCACATGCCCTCAGGCATGTCCTGTAACACCATCTCAAAATGGCAGCGTATATCATCTAAATCGACTCCATCTACTGTCGGAGGAGTGTGTGATGACCCCGCACCAGGGTCATCAAAACGACGCCTCTGCGCCAGTATCTCGGGCCCTGCTGGTCGCCCAGCAGCCTCATCCCTCGGACGCCTCCCTCCACGTGGTGGTCTCTCCCGCTCTCGCTGCGCTGGTGCTCTGTACAACTCCATCTCGCGCCCGCGAGGTGCCAAATCTGCACATGCACAAAACAAGCAACAACAGATCCTATCAGTATCCATACATCATACATATGAACTAGTATATCAAAAAAAACACAACGTAAATCAAAACATACAACACTCAACATACCTCGATCATCAAAAACCTCCCCAGGAGGCAATACCATGTCTGGGTCTCCCCAGAAGTCAACCCCAGCATAGGGGTACTGCAGCATAACCTGCGGCATCTGCCGCCATATCTGTTCCGCCTGCGCAGGAAAATAATGTCCGCCTTCACCACCACCGTGGCGAACCAAAATCTGGGACCACTGCCTCAAACACGGCTCTCGTACCCCTGGTGCCTCTAATAGCACCCTCAGGCGTAGCATCGGCACCCTCTCCAAAAAATAGGCCACCAGGATGGAGCCAAACACAAACTCCCCGGTACCTGTCAACCGACATCGATCCAGCTGCGCGATCATCCGCGCGTGAAGGGTCAAACCCCAGGCGAACCGCTCATGGCCCACCACCACCCTCTCCATCACTAGCAGCTCGCCACCACTGATCCGGTGGGTCGCTTGTGACCCATACACCCGAACAATCATTGTTGCTATGCAGCGATGCAACAGGGCATCCAACCCACTGATACTCACTGCACTCCCAGCCATGTAGTTCTCACCTGAACAATATCGTCGGGTGACATCAACCAAGTGAGTATCCCTCGGCAGCACAGGCTCTGTCGGCAACGGTGTTCCCCGGAAGGGGAGCCCAGTCAAGAAGTATATATCCTCCATCGCAGTGAAGGGGATCTGCTCTCCTCGCATGAGGAAGCAGTGCTGATCAGGGCTCCACATCTCCAGCAGGAACTGGAGTAGGTACTCCTATGCCCGTATCAAAGGGCACTCAAAAAACTTTAGCAGCCCACTGGCTGCTAAAGACGCTCGAACTGCAGGCCTCGCATTGGCCACAACATCTCGCAGCTGCGACCAGTCTCTCTCATGCCATCGCACATCCATGGTCACTGCTAGCCACCTGCAAATAACACAGAGTCCTATATCAATGTATGCAAACACCAAATGCATCAAAAAGACTCCCCTCTTCACCCTTAAAAATTTCCTCAAAGGCGCGGTTTTACCACCCACAGGCGCACACACATGCGCATCTATTCACTATATAGGTGTGCACATATGTGCGCCTATTTTTCCCACAGGCGTGCTTGAGCACGCGCCTGTTCACAATACAGATGCGCTCGGAAGCGTGCCTGTTCACCCCACAGGCGCACACTCAGGCGCGCCTGTTCACCTCACAGGCGCGCCCCTAGGGCGTGCCTTAACTTTCACTTCACGCGCACAACTACGCGCTTGTTCAGTGGACAGGCGTAAACATATGCACGCCTTCCACCAAATCGCCCGTGCATGTGGGCCCACACTTTAGTCAAAACCCCCTAAAACCCATTGTACGACCCCCCCTACCTACCCTGCCCAAAAAATAGAAACCTATTTCTATGTAGGACGATCAGACCACTAACCTGAAACTTGCACATCGTCGATCGGGTCCCTCGTGCTCCTGGAATCACTCAATCTCCTCTGAATCTGCTCGGAAACTCACTATAGCAGTAGGTACAAATGAGGTGGCAATGTGGGCCCTATAGCTATATATAGGCCTTTTTCCAAACTTCCACTCACCATTCCAGGAGCCCATGGCATCTATTTTTCAAACTGTCTTCAACCACGAGATCAGCGCCTCGCCACCTACATCACGACTGTCCCTAGGTCACTTTTCATCCTAGGCCCCCGGGGCACCTTTTTTCTATATCATGGTCAGGTACGCACATGCATAGTCACATTTGTAAAATACATGCTCATATCTTACTTTCTCTTCAGATATTGTTCACTTTGGGTATTTGGTTGTTCTACGTGCAGGTACTTGATCATCATCCCTCAACAACATTCCTTCAGGTATATACTCAGCACTGGCATGTAGTCTCTCCCACTGTATTGCATTTACATTTCCAGTCACACCCTCTGATATTGGCCTTTAGGATACCCATTCCCGGCTCTGCAGTACTCACACCTCCAATTGCATCTTCAGTACTGTCACCCAATAACATTCTCACCCACATGAGTTGTCCCACTCATAGCACCTTTTGGCACTTTTGACACTCATGTTGTTATTCATTACCCTTTAGGGATGGGAGTCCCGATAGTCTTTCATCATGTTACAGATCAACCACATACTTCTTCTCCTCATTTTGCTAGCTTCCCATATGGACTCCCAGATCATCACTTCATGGTTACGTTCTTTTTACCTGCACCTCCGCAGGATCATGAACCCACCATTTCATCCACCATCAGTTTGCCCATCTGCGAACCTATCTCCATTTCACCTACCTCATACAGGAACTCACCAATGGGGCCCCCACCCTTCATCAGTTTTCCAAGAAATTTCTGCCCTCCCTGGGGCACTCATTTCACACTGGGGCACCTGTTTCTATATTTGTACATCTTTCCCAAATTTATTCATTATTTACTGTACAAACGCCTTTATTTTCAGTTATTTACTTCTGTGGTCACCATTGGCAACTTGCTTTCCTTTTGGCCACCTGCAACCCATGTCACCCTTGGTTGGAGCATCACTTTTCATTCCCCCCCGCCGGCATCATCTATATCTTCAGAGTACTACCCAGGTCACTTCCCTATACCCTCTGAATTTGTTCACCTTGTCCTGCCTCTGGCACAACTTATCCTCGATCTTGGCGTCCCCGTGACACTCGACCTTGTCACACAGTTGTGGCCACTGTTTGTCTCATACATTCTCCAGCCAAGGGAAGTCTTGAGTCTTCCCACTTCTTGACTTCATCCATGTACCTCTGCCACTTCCTCACCACAGTAGATTCCATGAAGCCCTTTGCTTCTGGGAGTCGCATCCCCCTTTTTGTCGACATCAGCATAATTTTCCAGAAGGGAGACAGTATCTTGATTCTCATTTTCTATTTAATGAGAGATCTCGGACGGCACAGGGGGAAACACCATTTCTCCCTGATGTCATTGTCCCCCATCACATTCGACGCCAACACTTTCTCATGTTATGGTGGGTCTTACTTTGTGACTATTGCAGTTATTAGTATCATTTGTCGGAGACCTCTGAACTTGGCAGGGCCATCACTGCCTGCATCATCATCGCTTCTTGTTCCTGCGATCATTGCCTATTTTTCAGAGTATGTTCCTTTCTAGACTTATCTTCTGCCTTTATCATTACTGCCCCTGAGGGTGCTGCAGTTGTCTACACCAACATTTCCGTCATCTTTTTTCAGAGTTACCTCATCTGAGCATGGGGCATGCCTGCCTCGTTTGTACACAGTTGTATATTGTTACGCACCTTGTGGAAGGTCGAGATCTACAGGTTCCTTTCTTCTCCAATGGATTGCTCTACACAGTCCCACTCTTTCTCTCCCTTACAACACCATTATCAATAAAAGAAACATTGATGGATTTCGGCTATACGTATGCTCCTAACCTCATCCAT
>CBVK0100364661.1:0-12599 GCA_900067695.1 Picea abies
CANGTATATATATATATATATATATATATATATATATATAGCCCTTCTTGAAAATGTAATTAGTTTGACCTCAAGCTCTCCAATCTGGAATATTATTTTTACTGGATGCAAATCCACTCAATGCAAAAGTGAGTTGTAGAATTATGTGTTTTAGATGAGAAGGAGGCAACCAAAAATTCCATTATTTCCACTATGCCATTTCATCATTGCAAGAGGAAATGTCTGCTAAAGATTTAAAGTGTTGACTGTCGATCTATCCTTTCAGTGGTACGATATCTTGGTGACTATCCAATGGGTCCTTTCCCACGATGTTAACCGACCATATGCTGATATTTTTCCCATTACCTAGAACCCTAGAATATTTGGAGTGGATAAGAGAGATTTTTTACTGAGTCTCAAAATTAGTTATCCTTTCCTTGTGTCCAATGGAGATTCTAAACACCACTTGCAGAGGTCTGCAAAGTAATTTTTCTATGGAAAATCCTTTTCCACCAATATTTTTGGCTAGAGGTAAGCCACCAAAGAAAATTTTCACCTAGGGATAGGCTCATGAAAGAGTGATCCTCTATTCCTAGTCCACCATTTTCTTGGGAGCCCTTATAATTGTCCAATTCACCAAGTGAAATTTCTTGTAATTAACCTTGCCCCACTCCCATAAAAAATTCCTTATTTCCTGATCAATTTGATGCATGATGCCTACAAGAGCTAATAGAGAGGAGCACTAAAAAATAGGTAAATCTGAGAAGACATATTTGATAAGGACCACTCTCTTATTGAGTTTCAACCAATGCACTCCCCATTGCTAGAACTTCATCTTAAATTTCTTAAGCACACTTTTTCATGCTTGAGCAGTGGGATTAGTTAGGATAATGGGCATTCAAAGATATCTGAAAGAGGTCCAATATTACTAGTGAGGAAACATTAAAATCATGGAAAATGCTTGCATGAGTCCTTTTCTCACATTCCCTCATTAATTTTTTCTCTTATTGTAATGTTACCTCCAGAAACCATGATGAAGTGATCTAGCATCTACTTGCAATAATTGTTAAGCTCCTTCAAATAAGAGGGTGTCATATGCAAATTGGGAATGATTAATGCTTTTGACATATCTTACTACTTTTATGACCAAAAAAATTAGACACCGACAAGAATATAGAGCCAACAACTGGTTCCATTGTCGAGACCTGAATATTTTGTATTGCATGTTGAAGGAAGAAAATGAGGTGCAAACCTTCCAGGAAGGAGATACAAGTCTGGATATCTAAGAAGGAGGAAAAGTTCACACAACGATGAACCAAGAACCTTCAGATCAACCTCGAATGTTGAAAAGACAAGTACATCTATACATATTTACATGAAATTTTCTTTGTTCAGTTTTCTTCTTTATTGTATTAGTGGATAAGAAGGCAGACATAGATTAATTCTTCCTTGTGAACTTGAGAATCACTAGTGTGGGACTAGAATACAGTAAATACACTCAAATCTGGGGATAATAAGTGGGCCATAGCTATTGAGTTATGGTTTGAGCATGTGAAAGAAGGGTATATTGTTGAGTTTTCTATTAAGTGCAGTGAATCCTTCAACAATGTCGAAAAAAAGTTTGTAGTCGGCCCTAGAAGGAGATTATTGGAAGAAATCCCTTTTTGGATAAAGTTGTTGTTCATAGAGAAGGGATTGATGTACATGGAGATCGATAGAATGGATGAGTAGACCCCACGTGCACACATGGGGGTGGGCGAAGATGGAAAGAAGGGGGAAAATGAGAGAATGAATGGATCTGATAGAAGGGATACATAATAAGATGAGGTGAGGAGAGGATGGACCCAAAAGAGCAAAGGAGAAAAAGAGTCGAAATATATGCAAGAAGAGTTGAGTGAAGGAGGAAAGATGAATAGAGGAGTAGAGAAAAAAAAGAAAGGGGTGAATAACGAGTCGTCGGAACCAAGATGAATAGAAAAGAAACCACACCAAAAGGGTGTGCAGGAGACCATTATGTGCTAGAGAGAAGCATGAAGGAAGAGAGGTCATAAAATAGATGTAGCAGTAGGAGTAAGTTATCAAGAGAGGATATTAGAAGTGTTGTGAGTAGGATCAAAGAAGATGAAGTCATATCCCCTTGGTTGGTAAGAGATGCAATTACATCAAAGTAATATGAGGTGTAGAGTAGAAATGTCAACGCGCTAGAAGATAGCAGCAGAGCCCTTTGAGAAGGGGAAGAGGCCTTAGCAACTATGAGTGGGCTTGCATGACTAAAGGTAGGAAGATATTGTTGGGGTTGAGTAGTGTCCTTGTTTCAGTACACGCTTGTGTGCGTACTGACCTTCTTAACACTAAAGGTTTTGAGACCCAAGGTTCATCTAGAGCATGTCTAACAAAAACCCCTAAGCACCGACATATCAATCCTCGACCAAGGCCAAGGAAGGTCTCACCTGAGATGCATAGAGGATCACAAAGACCATAAGGTCTTGTGTCGAAGAAGGAGGATCAAACATGACTAATAGTACTTCCAATGTTATCCATGTACTTAATATATGAAAATATAACAAGGACTAAGAACTGAAACAATACACGCACATGCGTTACTCATTCATAACAAACAAAAAAAAAAAAAACTTCCATATTTGTATTACTATACGTATTCCATCATATTAAAGATATACATTGTGTTGAATAACTAAGTTGTATAGCCATAAGACTTCATCTCATTACTATGTAAATAGTGGGAATACAACAGTATGTGCCTTACACTAATATTTAAGATTCAAACAGATACAAGACACAAGAGACTTCTCCATACAACACATGATTACAACAAGCTAACTCATAGCTTTGGGATTGATGCTTTTTGGAATTAACCAGCCTCTTTTCTAAGCTGAGAGCTCTCTTTTATATTGTTTTCTGTTAGGGACAATTGTCCTTCATTGTTATGGTCCACTCGCTTGTCTAATCTAACAACATTGCACACTTTTGGTACCTACCAAGGCTCCATGTAGGTTATCTTCATTAGGGGTAATATCAATTGCCTGGCTAGCTCATATTCTATCCACCCCATGTCTTCATCTATTGTTGGTAGCAATCATGTTGGGAGATATCCCAGTGATTCCTTTATTACTTCTAGCGTCCATATTCTTAGTTTCCGACACAACTGAAAAAACTCGAACCGACGTGCTATGTTATCACATAGGATGTGTAGGGGTCAAAACACTTTGGTTTTATCATATTTTCAGTCATAAGGTCTTAAAGTCTTAGGCTTTGGGTTATATTTCATGTCATAACTCAAATGTTTGGTTTTTTCTATAAGCATAGTATTGTTTTAGTCTTATTTTAGAGCCTTAGTGTCCTGGGATTATTCATCATTTAGTCTTATTTTAGAGCCTTAGTGTCCTGGGATTATTCATCATTATAAGAATAAGGGTCCACATGGGTCACACTCTTGGTCTAAAACATCATCATCAGCATATGTCTTGTCTCAAAGGTGTACACAATTTTCCATTATGTCACTTTCCAACTGTTTAGAGGTCAAGTCATAGTTTAGGTCTATTTTATACCAACTCACCTAAAAGTTCGCAACGTACCAAGAAGTACCTCATGCACTTATCTTTCATTATTAAAGTTCGCAACGTACCAAGAAGTACCTCATGCACTTATCTTTCATTATTGCAATTTGGAAACATGTCAGGGGGGATTTCATTGTTTTTTGTGCTCTCATTCAGTTGGATTTTCAAATATTATGTCAAAAAAAAACTCTAACAGTTTCCTTGAAGTGCACTACTGAAATTTGAAACTAGCATTGTAGATTGGCGCTATGAACTGGCTGAAGAAGATTGTTCAAGATTAGATGCCTTTATCTAATACCAGCTCACATTCACAAAGCACCAGCATCAAATTCATACATACTAGGTATCCCTTGATGATTTGCATGCTACTGAAAGGATTGACTGGGCAATTAAAGTTGTTATGAATTGTTGGCATTGAGAATTGTTAAATTTCCATGTGTTGCCAACTCTCAAACCCACTGTTATGGTGCTTTATACCTTGCCCATTAGTCAAATTTTTTATCTCAAGTTCATCCTACAGTTCCTTTTGCAAACAAGTAATTTTTTCCCACTAATATCTCTACGTTGTGAGCTGCATGTTGTAACCCTACACCATAATTGTGCGCTACAAACTGGTGCTATCAATCCTCTATTTTTGGATTGTCAAAACCCTTGTCATTTTGAAATCAGTCTAAGAGCCAAGTTTTAACCAGTTGTATGGGATCCCTCTCAGACATGAAAAGTATGCTTAATCCTCCATAAAATCGAGCTCATTTGCGCTACAGGTTGGCACTGTGAACTGATAGTGGTGCTGCAAAACCTTTGTTTTTACAGAGTGACATTTTTTTTTGCATGTCTACAATTTCACTCAAGACTCAGTTGATGTCTCTTTTATCATTCATTTTTTATGTTCTCTCCACTTCATACCACTTCTATGTATAATTTTTTAGAAAATTGAACTCCATATATACTATCTCTGTTATCAAGACATAAAATCCATGTTTACCCAATTTTTCACATAACAATTGTCATAAGAGCTTACGGAAAAGTGTTTTTCAAACAGTAATTATTGATAGTCAGCAAAACATGAAGACTCACAAGGGGGGAGAGATTGTGAGAACTGAACCATATGACATGCAACTCATCAACTCTGAACCATTGTTCAAGGAAGCTTTCCAGAGGGTGGGTTGTCTCAATTTTTGTCAAAATATGCAGAAAGGACATCTTGAAGCAATTAAAGAATTTGCACTTAATTTTAATGGGACAAAGACTAAGGTGGGAATGTTGGAGTTTGAAGTCTTTGATCATTCTATCTTTGTAGCTACAGAGATACCTGACCGTGGTGAGAAATTATTTAAATCCATTTCATTAAACTCTTCTTTCTCCAAATAATTCCTTAAGCCTGAATATCAAGTAGACAACCTATCTAAAGGAGTGCCTAGAAGTCGCATGCTAGAATGTTTTGAAAAGATGCTCAGGGTCATCTAAAGGTACTTCACATGTGAAGGAAGGTTCAATATGGTATACCAATACCACATCAGATTACTATTGCATTTCACTGGAAAAGAATCCATGAACCTTCCATTCTATCTTTTTAGGAGTATTGGCAAGATGTCATACAGAGTCCAGGCCAAGTCAAAGAAGGTCGACACCAGTGTTTTTAACTCTGTTCTAATCAAGATGTTAGTAATGGAAGATTTAAAGAAAACTAACATTGAGTAGGAAACTTTCCTACCTACATCATATTTCCAGTTATATATTGATCCTACACCACAGTCCAAAAGACAAACTCCTACCCCTATTGAGAGGATTGTGCATTCATATTCAAGTAAGAAGAATATGGTGACCAGGAGTGATAAATATTTCATGGCTACTGATGAAATAGAAGAAGGTGGTCCTTCACAAACTCCTAATAGAGAATTTTCACCTGTGGCATAACCTACCCCCATGAAGATTCCTTCAAGCAAATCAAGAATCTTAAAAGGAAAAAATCGTGTCTTTTACCCACCAGTTGCTACAAACAAAGTCAAACCTAGAAGACGCTTTACTAGATAAGCAACCAGACAACATGGTCCCATGAAGGATGGTACAACAGAGACTTCAGCTCAGCAAAAAGAAAAATCTCAATCTTCTAAGAACTCCATAGAGGTTATTGACATCAACTCTCTTCATCATGAAAGTAACCCTACCTTCAAAAGGCTCAGGAGGCAGCTCAAGGAAGTAAGAGATAAAATTGACAAGTTGAAGAAGGAATATTTGGGTTTCAGGATAAAGCTAAAGGAGATGTTGGATGTGTATGAGGCAACAATTTATAAAGAAAGGTTCATGGCTAAGAGGTTTTTTCCCCTTCATAGGAAACTCAAGAATGTCTATAGGAAGAATAGAGCCTACCAAGCTGAAAATAGAAAATTAAAGGCAGAGTTACAGCCTTTCAGAGAAGAAGTGGCAAAGAGGAACTTAGATATGTTGGCCAAGATGGCTACCAGAAGGATTTCCAGAAAAAAAAGATAAATACAGATGATCTTCTAAAACCAACATCATTTTTGTCAAAAAAAATTGTTGCATGCATTTACAACACTAAATGATGGTTTTGAATTTTGAACTAGACTTAGCAGTTTTTGTGTTTTTCTCCAAGGATATATCATGGTAATAAGTTTGTAGCATATCTAGAAAAATTACACTACCCCTAGTACAAGTTTTAAGGATTTGAAACTTTTTGTAAAGGAAAACAAGTTGTTACAGGAAAGTGCGCAATGCCTGGACTCATTGGTGTTGTGAACTGGTTGTTTCAGGACAGTTTGCAGCGTTGCGTTGTGAACTCAGTTTTTAAAGATTTTGGAGGGAAGGGAAGTTTCCATCTGTCAAGGGGAGCTCATACCAACACTCAAAGGATCAGTATCACTTTGGAAGACCGTCTGCCTCAAGGAGTTGTAAACATAAAGATGTGTCATCAAGTTGTTAATGACTTGTTATATAGGTTGCCAACATATTCCTTCAAAATAACAGTTTGTTATTTTCTGATTGTACACCTATTTCCACAGTTCCCTTAGGCATGGAATCCTATGAGAAAGTTGAGGGACATATTGTAAATCTTTCTTTTGATAAATTTTTGTTATTTAAGATGCATTGTAAGGGTGAAAAGGGGTTCGAATGGTTGGGAAGAAAACTATTGTTTTAGAGTCTTCTTTGTAACAAAGTTTTCCTGGTGTATGGACTAGATCCAAGAAACTTTTAATGGTGGAAATAAGTCTTATTCTCACTAACATCTATTTTCTGTCTCACTTTGATATAAGTCTCTGTTGAAGGATTCATCATGTTTTTGTTTCTTTATTGCAGTAAAATATTTATTGTGGTATTGTATGAAAATTGATCAAAGTGTCTTTTCTCTTTGGATTAGGAAGTTCTTATTCAAATGATTTTTATTTGATATTAGTTTTAGAAATACCTAATGTAAACTGATACACATATTACACTTTTCTTGCTAAGTCTTCCATCTATCATTTATATCTCTTACACCCTGATTTGAAGCTATTCAAAGCCTTGTTTGATGGTGTGTATTTCATGGAAGGATTTGTGATTGATATCTTGAAATGAGTTTTACATCCATTTTCCACACTCTTTAAAATGTTATCCTTCACATTTTGATGGGTATTAGTCTTACATATACAACATTATAGGTGTGAGTTCTATTGCTAACATGCTCAACTGAAAAGACTCATAATGATGTTCCCTTGAATGCCTTTAGACTTGGCACACTTCTTAAAAAAACCTAGTTCGATGCACGCACTATGGAATTATTTCGTGCATCTCCTTAAGCACTCGCAAAACTATTGGATGAGCATGCACAAATTTCATTTGCGCGCGTAAAAAACTCAACCCAAAACTTTGGGTTCCAACAAGCCCCCACCACTATTACCTGGCTCATCCTCAAACCAGTTGTTGACCTTCAGAGGGTGGATAACAAAGTAAGAGAAAATCATTGTTCAGTGAAACCAGATATCGAAATGGTTTGACCTGAGTAAGAGAAAATAATCAAATCAGGCTGGAGGTGTCACTTGACTCAAGTCCTAGGATTAGGAAGGTAGATATGAGGGTGAAATATGGATTTGGAGTGCATGACGGTAGATGTGTCAGATATAAAATCAAACTCTCACAATTACAGGTTGTAGTATCCTATAATATTGGGGGTACGAAGAGAGGGGAAATGTGGGGTGTGTAAAGAAACATGATTCCCAAAGGTGTGGAAGGAGGTGGTGAAGCTCAGGAAAGTGAAGAAATCATTCTTCATCAACAAAGGCGATGATGCATGGAATGGGTTGAACTACTAAGCTCACAGGATCAAGGAAGGCAATGAAGCATGGGGGTAGCTAGTAGTGGAATAGAATGTAAGTTAGTAGAGTAGAAGCTCTACTTAACTGTTGGTGGAAAAATGTTAAGAAGCAGAAGAATGAAAATGTGGGAATAATCAAGTATGGAAGAGGTGATGAAGCACACATCCCGGAAGATTGCAATAATTGAATCATGAACTTAGTAATAGGCGAAGGAAATAACACTTTGGGGGAAGGGCCAGAGAAACTAGGACCATGTCATGGAGGAATTTCTCCACCAAATATGGGGAGGAGAGTGTTTTTTTTATATAGGAGGAATATGGACAATAGGGAGCTAATGAGATGAGTGTGACAGAGGTGATGTATCATGGACAACATAGAAAATGGTGGTAGAGATATCCCTATCTCAATTTACTTTCCCGATGATATTCTTGGTTGAATTAAGTACTATAATAGATGTTGTTCTAATGAGTGGTGAACTTTGTTGGATTTATATTGTTGTGGTTGACGGATAAGTGTCACTTCCAAGAAATCCATCTGATACTTAGGTTGAATGGTTGTTAGGGGCCGGTGATAGGACTTGTGGTATAGGGGTACTCATTCTTTGAATACCTCAGAAGGAGAGAAAGATGTCTCGTGATTCTATCAGTATGTGTGAGTGGAGTGGAATTACAGTTGGGTGGTGAGAAATCATCGACCTGTCAAAAGTTTGATTGACACGGTATTACCGATGAGGCTTATGGATACCTATCCATCTAATAAATAGGATCCACTGACTGCTACCGGAATCTGTTGGCAAGAGGAGCTCATACATAAGAACCATAGTGTGGTCAGAACATATGAATGTGCTAAGGAAAGTAGGTTAGGGGTGTCACGCATACATATTGTGTACCCCGACGGGATTTGAGTGCTAAGGTTAAGAGAGTGGAGAGACCCCTAGTGGGTCATGTTGTTGTTCCAAGGTTATGTTGGTGACTATTGTGGGTTGTGGGACAATTTGTTCTTGTAGGATCCATTGATGAAGGAAATCATTGATATTGGGAGTGATCTTATCTGGCTCTATCGAGTGGGGGGGAAATGGTTTTGTATGGTGAATGATTATGGGGGGCGGTTAAGTCATCCATTAGATGTATAGGTAGGGTGATTGGGAGTGATCTTATCTGGCTCTATCGAGTGGGGGGTAAAGGGTTTTGTATGGTGAATGATTATGGGAGGCGGTTAAGTCATCCATTAGATGTATAGGTAGGGTGGATGGAGGGGAAACTAGTTCACTAAAAAATTTGGAGACTAGTGGTAGAGGAGAGGGGTATGGATTGGTGCGATGGGAGGTTAGATATTTACGACGTGCATTACGCCTTTTCTTGGCTAACCACATTCTTTTTCCAAGAGTTTTAATGTGAGGTGTGATTTCTCTAACTTTAAACCAATCGTGGATATTCGCCTCCACAGTTACCCATTCTTGGTGAGGGTGCAGAATCTCTGATATTCTGGTATGTCCTGGAGACATGCAAGTAATACATCCATCGACTCTGACCCATCATACTGATAGGATCCAAAGTCTTTCATGTGTTCTTCTACCGAAATGTGGATGCACAACCTTGTCGACACCCCATAAAGATTATTCTTCAATCTATCCAAGGCATCTTCAAAATCTATGTAATACGACTTGACACCTTCCAACTTAATCATCCGTCTGTGGTTTGGTTGATGTGGTCCTCCTTGTGCCCCGTGACCTTGTAGATATTTTTAATGTTTGATATCTATGCATATTCATCGATGGGCTCATTGTAGCGATCACCTTCATATGGATCTAGTGGCATGACCATGCATAGGGTGTTAGTCTCAAATGACATTTGGTGCTTTTTCAAATTCAACACCGCATTGTTATCAAAATCCCAGTCGATTCCTTGCAATGCAGGGTGGGGATCCAACTCATCCATGGTTTCAGTTATTTTGAAGTCATCCTTTGTTTTTACTCCTTCTATATTCACATCAACCTACTCCAACTTACTAGTGTGGTAGATAATATATTGGTTGGCTAATCAAAGTTGAATGGGTGACTAGAAAAACTTTGGCTTCCCCATCACTTCCCAGCATTTCTTGGGTAAAATGTTCACGTTAGATCCTAGATCCAATATGAATCCATCCATATCATACCCACCAAGCTCTGATATAATTTTAAACTCTCGACCAGTGCACTTTTGCTTGTTGGCCTAGCAGAAATCCCTTTCTAGCAGCAGAGTTTCAATGGTAGTGTCCTCTCCTTGATATTTCATGCAAGCAGTTAACATCTGATTCAACTTACTCGCAGCTTTTGTATCTCTTAGCAAATGCAAACAACATTGCAACAAGGTATTGACTTGATCTTCTGCTTCTTCCATGAGACCGAGGTCGCGCAAGGATTTTGTGTGTGTTACGCATTGCAACTCTTCTTGGTGTTGTTCATATGCTTCCTCCTCAGCACATTGTAGCATAGTCTGTCTGTGTGCTTATTCTATTGATATTTGGGTGGTGCAATGTATTTATTCATGCATGTAAGCTTCCTCCAAAGATCTCTACGTCACACATTGTATGTGTAGATCATTGTACTTGTTCATGGATCCATGCTTCTTCTAGTGATCTCTACATAAGAAGGACCTAAGCCTCTTGAAGAGACCACTAAGTCACGCATTGCATATCCTCACATGCTCGTTCTTCCTCCAAGGCTCGTTGCGCATCGTGAAAAAACTGCTTTTATGGAGTTGCATAAAACTTAGGAAGGGGCTAGGAGGCCTTCCTGATCTTGCCTTCTACTTGTTGACCCAAACCTTCTTCATGCTCAAATTTTTCCCTTGTCTTTGTCCCTCCATAGGTTATTACCCAGAAATTCACTTCTCCCTTCCTCTTCTGCTTTTTACACGACTCAGCATGTACCATGCTACAATTACCCTTCTTGTCCTCCCACTTTTTCAACAAGTATAGAAAATCCTCAGTTACATGTTTGGGACTATAATAGTATGCATAGAGCACGTGCGGCTTAGTGCAAAATTGTCAGACATGATCGATCTCACCGTAATTGAAGCATGTGGGCAGTCTCCCACCTCCTCCACCATATCTTCATCTGTGGTTGCGTCCATACCCACCTCGAGGTCCTCCTTGATATATTCCTCTTTCGTCACCCTCATTCTCATCACCCTTTTGTTCCTCTTGTACCTAGAATGAATCCAGGTTATTATCTTACATCATTTGGAGGAGTGGTAGTTATTGATATTGTGGCCGACAAAATTACAAAATTCACAGTATTTGTTGCTTGATACTTCTATAAGGTGGGGCAGTGGGGTGGCATATGGCCCCACTATCAGCATATTTCACACCATTCTGACTGTTCGGCTAGAAATGGGCTCAACGCACCTATCGCCACATAACTTGGAAGGACCAGCAACTCATCTCATCAATTCCATTATGAGTGACATGTAGTGCACCACACATGTTCATGCACAATTTTATCCTTGGTAATATCTTGAAACTGTATTGTTAAGTTGGCTAGTTGTGACTGAACCTACAACAACCCGACCCGTGTTTATGTGCCTCTAGGTGTGGCTTCCAAGCGCATCATGATATCGACTACCTCAGTCTGAGTCGTCACTTTTTTCTAGGTGATTAGGACTCATATATGGGGGAGAAATCCCATAACGAACCATTCTTTGTTCTTCACATCCTATATCTGGAACATCAGCTTGTACAACAATATTTTGAATCATTGTTCATAATCCCATATGGTCTCTCCTTCTTTCTGCTTGATTTCTGTGATTTCCGTAATGCATTGGGACTCTGACTTCGGCTTCTAAAATTCCCAAAGAAGGTCATTTTTGATCTCGTCCACAGACCTTGCATGTCCTATTGGCGCAATAGCTTTATATTTCATGTACCACATTAGGGCCCGATCCCTTAACGTAGTCTCCAATTGTGCAATCCTAGTCACCTCATCTATAAATATATTTATAAAACATATTGCTTCGTAGGTGAACCAATTTTTCTCGACATCATCCTTACATGTTCCATGGAACATAGGTAATCTCAATGTACTATCTTGGAACCAAATTCAATTCCACTCTTCTTACTTCTATTGGATGGATCTTTCCACACCACTATTGCTTGGGGTAAAGTATTGTTGACTTCACCTTCTTCTTCACTTGTCTCACTTCTTTCCTCTTCTTCTCTTTCTTCAACTTCAACCTCTTCACTATTTGTTGTGTGTTCTTCTTGATAAAAAAATGCACAAGGGGGTCGAACAAAGGAGGGGTAAGACCATCTTCTCCTGAAATTTCTTGTGAGGGGACCCAAAGAGCCATCTAGTTGCACTCTCCTGAAATTTCTTGTGAGGGGACCCAAAGAGCCATCTAGTTGCACTCGTGCAAGACAATCCAACATTATCAGTTTTCCTTCCCCACCACTAGGGTAGCCTCCATCTTCCTTCATGTCTAGTGCATCCACATTCAATGCCTTCTTCTCTTGATCATACTACGCACCACCAATGTGTGCTCGTACCTTTGGGCCAATCTGCGCACTCCACCACACGATTCATCTCTCGGTCTGATATATGCACTTCCACCCTACGTACACTTCCACCCTACGATTTATCCGCTCAACACATGACTTCTCCACACACCACTCATTGATATGCTTAGTGTACCACCACTACACCAAGAGACAAAATCCAGTCTGATTGGTGCCCCACCGTAATGTGCAAAAACTT